>PVJH01042971.1:0-13922 GCA_004026705.1 Nesogale talazaci | reverse complement strand
AGAAGAGAGACTTGACTCAGTCTCTTGGAGGCGGTCTACTGACAAGACAAGATGGTGGCATGCTGACAGATCCTGAGTCCTGGAACCTGGAGGAGCTGGAGGAGAAGCCACATGGACTTGTCCTGATGGAACCAGTCCTCTAGGGCTGGGGAAGCTACAGAGAGACCCCTGCCAGTGCTGAGATGCTTCTACCACCAATGGGTACTGCTGATGGACCCTGAACCCTGGAAATGAGGAGGCATGGGGAGACCCCTGCCAGCGTTGAGATGCTTCTAGATTGTCCTGGTGTCATTGCACATGCTTTGTGAGTTGGAATGAGAGTTTATAGGTTGGTATAGGACATAGGGGCTAATATCAGATTTATGACCTTGGACTGGACTGGGTTGGGATGCTTTCTCAATGTTCCCTTCCTCTTGTATATAAACCTTTCCCTTATATCCATATGCGTGTTTATGAATTTTTTTCTCAGTCTACCCGGACTCACACACTTGACCTTAGTTTGTTTCTGCTCAGAGGATCGGGTCCTCTGATCAGCTCTAGTCCCTTGTCCGTAGGGGTGGGGCTTGCTTTGGCTCTGCATGGGTGAAGGTTCTGGGTCCGAGGTCCACACAGGGGCTATCGGCAGATCCACAAGGAAGAGTCGTAATGATGACATCAGTAGCAGGAGTTGTAAGAACATTGACTGAGTGCTTGATGTGCTCTAGCAGTGAGGCCTGGTGATGCAGAGGCTTAAGCGTGGGGGCTGCTTTGAAACTACTAACTGTCTGGTGGGAGAAGGGTGAGGCAATGCATTTTCGTAAAGGTTTAAGGAGCTCAGAAGCCCCACTGCGCAGATCTCCTCTGTCACACGGGATGGCCGGGAGCCAGACTGGACTCCGTGGCAGTGGGTTTGGCTCTGGTGTGTTCTGGGTACGGCTTGATGTAATTTGTATTAATTTACTATAGCGGCCTTAGGGAGCAACTGCTGCTTTCATTTGTCAAAAAACAAGGCAAACAAACAAACAAGCAAGCAAGCAAGCAAACAAACAAACAAACAAAGCCAATCCATACGGTCATCTCACTGCCATCAAGTCGATGCCAACCCCATGGGTAGAACTGTTCTTGTGAGTTTCTGACACATGACAGGTAGACAAGGCCCCATCTTTCTCCCTCTGAGCGGTTGGTGGTTTCGAACTGCTGATCTTGCAGTTAGCAGTCCCACGTGAAACCACTACGCCCCCAGGGCTCCTTTGCTTCCATTTGTGCTCGAGGACATTTCTCAGGGAGAAATGTGCAGTGTCGAACCAGTCTTGGTAAATCTTTAGCTGGCTTATGTCCTTACTCTTAAAAAGGAGGCCAAGCAAGGCATCCAGGGGGGCAGACTGGTCTTGAACACTGGCCTTGCCATTGGCTGGGGGTCCTGACAGATCACAGTGCCTGATGCACTGTGGAGTTTTGCTGCTGGGGTTTGAATGGGGCGAATGTGGGCTTGGTCTGGGCTGGGTGGTTGTGTGTTCAACCGGGAGGTGATCCTAACCCACCCAATGAGAAACGACTTGAGCCAAACTCAAGGCAAAACCAAGTTGTTTGAAAATAGCATGTTTTACGGACTCCCCCTCACCCCCTTCTCCCCAGGACTCTCTATACTTGTCTACTAAGTTTTTTCTATTTAAGGGGGCTTTTAAAAGTTTGTGGGGGAGCTGAGCCCCGGTGGCGTAAGTGGTTGAGTGCGGGACTGTGGCCCATGGGCTTGGCGGTTCAAATCCAGCGGTGGCTCTCAGGAGCAGCGCTGAGTAGCTCCCACGACCACCAGTGGGCAGTGATGCCCCAGAACAAAAAAAGAACAAAAAATCCCCCAAAAAACAAAATCAAAAAAAAAGTTTGTGGGGAAATTTAATTCCCATTTTCCACTAACTTTTAAGAACCCCCGTGGTGCTTCATTTCATTTCAGGCAGCAGTCTTGGGGGAGGTGCCACCCTCCTCCCAGTGGGGGGAGGTGACTTGCCCAAGATCGCTGAGCTAATCCCACTGAGTTCTTGTGTCCTCTGATCCAGAATCCAGGCCACCCCAGGAAGTAGATAGGATAATCATTGTCAAGCTCTGGAGAATGGTGGCGGCAGAGTGGGAGGAGTAAGTGTCCCTTCGTCTTCCGAATGATTGGGGTTTGATCATATTGTCACCCTTCCCCCACCCCCGTCAACAGAATCACACTGTTAATTTGTGAATGTGTTCCCCCTTGATCATTTTGAGGTCCTGTTACAGTCACTTGTCAATTTATCTCATGGTAAATTTACCTCTCCCCTTTACCACTTGTCTTAGTCAGTTAGTGCTGCTGTAACAAATAGCACGAGTGGATGGCATATGCTAGCCAAACGGAAATGTATTTTCTCACAGATTCATAGTACCCCGTCTGAAGAGAAGATGTTCTTTCTGTATCTTTTTGGGGACATCCTGGAAGCAGGGACTTCTTTCTGGACCAAAAGGACAGCCCACTCCTAGCCCTTCCTTTTTGGTGGCAATAGTTCTCTGCTTACTTCTTTCTCCTTTTCGATTTTATAAGAGAGAAGGGGGTTCAGGAAATCCCCTTGCATTGAGTTTGGATTGTGATTGGATTAAGAGCGTTGCATTCCACCTTAATCCCCTTTCATGTTGGAATAGAGATGAGTATGCCAGCATATAACTGGTGTGTTACAACATGTATGTATTTTAAACTATTTTTCTGTCAAACCACTGAGAATTAGGTGTGCTGAAATGCATGCCTTGTTGTTGTTGTTGAGACAGTTCAAATTGATGCTTTTTGGGGGGGTTGTTGAGCACATATGATGTCCTTCTCCAGAGACTGGACACTTCTAATAACATATCTGAAACATGTGAGACCAATTCTCACCACTCTCACGTCTAAAGAACAAGTTGGCTGTACTTTTTCCCAGACAGAGCTGGTTATTCTTCTGCCAGTCCTTGCCTATTCAATATCCTTACCAGCACCATCCTGCAAATGCAACAATCTGAAGCAAACGATCAAAGTGTTTCTTTTAGTATGAAGAACTTCATCTCTTTTCCCTTTTGTTTTGTAACACTGGTCTCACACAATATGCACCCTTTTGTTATTCAGCACAGTGTGCTCCAAATCCACCCGTGTCAGGAGGTGTTTCACAGTTTCATCGTTATTCTTTAGAGCTGTGCAATATTTTACTGCATGTACATATGCACCAACATTTATTTGTTCATTTTTTCTGGTGACGGGTGTGGAAGTCACCGATCTGTGTCAATTTCAACACTGGAAGTGTAGAGGTGGAGTCTAGCCTGTCAATCTGGAGATAGCCAATGAAGCCTCTCTGTGTGGGCGTGACTTCCTCCTGAGAATTCTGGGAAGTCTCAGGGTATTTCCCAATTAAAGGTGAGAGACTTGTCTCAATTCCTGGGAGATGCTTGACAGACAAGATAAGATGGCAGCATAGACTTTGAATCTTAGGAACTGGAGGAGCCAGAGGAGAAGCCTCAAGGCTTACCCTGATGGAATCAGACCTCTGAAGTTGGAAAAGCCACCGAGAGACCCCTGCCAGCACTGAGATGCTTCTACCGTACTGTCATGAATACTGCTGATGGACCCCAAGCCTTGAAACAAGGAGTCATGGGGAGACCCCTGCCAGCGCTGGGATGCTTCTACTGCCACAAGACTCTGTACCCACTGGCCTGTGATTGTCCTGGTGTCATTGCATGTGTTCCGTGAGTCAGAAGGAGACTTTATAGATTGGTATCAGACATATGGGTTCTTGGACAGGACTGGGTTGGGATGCTTTCTCAATGTTCCATTCCTCTTGTATATAAACCTTTCCCTCATATCCATCTGCATGTTTATGAATTTGTTCTCTAGTCTACCTGGAGTAACACAACGGGCATGTGGGTTGCTTCTGTCTTGCTGTTGTGATTTGTGCTGCAGTGAACTTGGGTGTGCATGTATGTGTTCTTGCTTTGTTTCTTCTTTCTATAGGGTATATACTGAGTAGAGAGATTCTTGGGCCAGATGATATTGCTGTTCCCAAGTTTTTGAGGAAGCACCATATATTTTCCACAGTGATTGCACAGTTTTACAGCTCCAGGAACAGTGTGTAAGGCCTCCCATTTCTCTGCACCCTTTCCAGCAGGAATTCTTTTCTTTTTAAATGTTGCTATAAATGCTGGTGTGAAGTGTGATGTCATCATTGCTTTGTATCTCTCAGATGGATAGTAGTTGCATGCATTTTTCCACATGTCTGTTGGCTTCCTGGATGTCTTGTTTGGTTAACTGTCTGTTCACGTTCTCTGTCCCTTTTTAAATGGGAGTATCTACCTTTTTCTTGTAGAAGTGTTGCAGTTTTCTATACATTTTAGAAATTAGTCTCTGTCTGACATAGTATAGTCAAAGATAAACAAGCAAGTAAACCAACCAACCTACCAACAAACCCCATTTCCAGCGTGGGTTCTCATTTCACTCTTTTGATGAAGTCATTTGATCTTTTTTTTTTTTTTGGGGGGGGGCATCACTGATCTCCGGCGGTGGGAGTAGGAGGCCCAGCCCCACTGCTGGAATGGAACCTCCGTCCCAGTGGGCCGCAGTCACGCGCACAACCACTACGCCACCGGGGCTCAGCCCGTCATTTGATCTTTTAAGAGAGCCAAATCATCTGTGGTGGGTCTGTGTGCTTTCCATTATCCTTGATACAGTGTTGAAGCTTATCCCTACTTTTTTTCATTAACGACTTTTAGAGTTGTAGGAGTTATAGCTAGGTCTTTAATCTGTCTTCAGTTTGTTTTTGCATGTCATGAGGTACGCGCCCTATTCATTCTTCTGCAAATGGAGATCCGATTTTGTCAGTATCATTTATTGTATCCCATTTAAGGTATTTTTACCTTTTGGGAAAAATCAGTGGTCTGTAAGTGGATGGATTTATCTCTGGGTTCTTTATTCTGTTTCATTGGTCTATATAGCTCTTATAGAACCCGTACTAAGCTGTTTTGACTGGAAAAGCTTGTGATATTTTGGAGTGAGAATTCCCTACCTACCCTGTTTTTCTTTTCAAGTGATACTTTGCTTATCCTGGATCTCTTACCTTTCCATATAAAGTTGGCTAGTCTTTCCCTTTCTTTAAACATTAATTCTGGGATCTTGATTGGAGTTGTGTTATATTTATAGATTTATTTGGGTAGTATTGACATCTTCACAATGATAAGTTTTCTATCCACGAGCATGGGACATTCTTATGTAGAATCTCTTTTGGTTTCTTTTCTTTCTTCTTCTTTTTTTTTGGGGGCATCACTGCTCTCCGTTGGTGGGAGTAGGAGGCCCAGCCCCACTGCTGGAATTGAACCTCCGTCCCAGTGGGCCGCAGTCCCGCGCACAACCACTACGCCACCGGGGCTCAGCCCTCTCTTTTGGTTTCTTGTAGCAGTACTTTGTAGTTTTCTTTGTATAAAGAATTTGTCCCTATGGTTAGGCTTATTCCTAAGTATTTCATCTTTTGAGTGACAACTGTAAACAGTACTGTTTTCTTTCTTTTCAGAGCTCTTCTCATTGGTATATAGCCATCTGATTGATTTTTGTATGCTAGTTACTGTGCCATATTGTCAAATATTTAAATCATTTCCAATAATTTTCTTGGTTGAGTTTTTGGGGTTTTCTATGCCATATCATATGTAAATAGATGCAGTAGAGAAAGCACTCACTTGTCTATGGCTAGAAATTTGGAAGACTGCTATCTGGCCAACTGGCTAGAAGAGGTCCATGTTTTATTGGCTATGTGTTGTAGGATGGGATCTCTAGAGAAGCAAAAACAGTGATGTTTACATATCGATATATGTTAGGTGATAGAGAGAGATGATAGAGAATTATATTTAAAAAATGGTCCATATAAGTCTGATTCAAGTCCATGAGTTAGATGCTAAACTGGAGGTTTCTCCTGAATTATGTAACTGTGGTGGCTGATGAACCAGGGAACAGAATGGTGAACCCAGAAACAGGATGGCTATGCAGGAAGATCAGAGGATGGTGGGGGCAGAGACAGATGAGTCCAAAGTCAGCAGGTCAGTCTTGTGGTTGCAGAATTCAATGAACTCACAGAGAGCGGGTCAGAAGTCAGGCAGCCGACGTCTCCTATAGCAGACAGGCAGTATGGCAGGCTATTGGCTCAAGTTCAAAGAAGTGGAGTTTCGTGAACTAGATGCAGGATCCAGATCAGCAAGAAACAGCATCTAAGCCTATAGGAATTTGGCCACACCCTCAAGGAAGCGTTCTCCCAATTGCATCAGATCTGTGACTACCTGAGTAAGGAGGTTTCGCTCCACCCTAATCTTCTTACCAATTTGTGGAGTTGATTACATTGTGTTACATAACACCGGGAGGAATGATTAGGTCTTAGCTACCGAACCACTGAGAATCCAGACCCAGTCAAGTTGATACTAAATCTAATAGTCTATCCCTTGCCAATTTGGTGCCTATGCATATCTCCTTAAACCACATATATTTTAGTATATGTGCCACCAAAGCAAGCACTCCTTAAACTACATATAATCTCCAAGTAAAACAATAATAAAACCATACTTGAACTTAACATGACACAACCAACATGCATACAACTGATTTTAGTATATGTACCGCCGAAGCCAGCACACATCCAAAGAACTGAAAATGCACTAACCCCATTTACATTTTACAAGTAAAAATATCCCACAAAATATTATATGAATATTCATAACAATTATAGTCCTTGTTTCTGTAACTGATCACTTGGCCATAGTTGGTAGTTAGAACTACCTTTTTTTTTTTTTTTTTGCCTTTTCTTCCATAGTCCCTTTGCCCTCAGCGAACACTTTAGCTGGTCATAGTTCTTTGCCTGGTGGGTTGACCCAAACATTTATTTCTGAAGGGTCTAGTTTATGAGTAGTCTCCTCAATATTGAGTTGCTGTATTTTACTGCTTACTTGATTCACAGTGGTAGAGAGACAAACTAAGGAACCTCCTCAATTCCAGACTTATTTTCTCTACTTCCATTATGTAATACCAGTCCAATTTCCCCTTGGTAATCAGGGTCAGTCACACCACTCAATGCAACAACTCCCTTCTTTGTTGATCCAGAGGCATGAGGAGCCCAAAGTGGTCAGGAGGTGTTTCTAACTTCCAGTTCAATGGCCTCAGTGCTGCTTCTCTCTGACTGTGAGCCTTCAAGCCATTAGGGGAGGTGTCTCCTGGAATTAGAGTCAATAAGAGCCAATGTCCAGTGTGACCTGCTATGTCTAAGTAGTCCCTTTTCTCCAGTCAATAATCATTCTTGTAAAAAGTCAGACAATCCTTTTGGTGAAGGCTGAGAGAAAGACTAATAGTAGAAATTTTTGGGTCCTTCCTCAAAGAGACCTGGCACCCCCTTCATTCAAGGGGTCATGAGTCAGTAAAACTGATTCAAGTGTAGGAATTGATTTAGGGATCCTGAGTTGATATTTCAGAGGTTTGAGTTGGACTGCTATTCTCCTGACCTAGAATTCTTCCATTTGAACAGATCAAGTCAATAGTTAGCAGATTCTCCATCTATTTTACTCCTAGGAACACCTTGTCTAAGTAGCCAAAGCCATAGGTCCATTGGCTCAGGTTATTCTGATGACGACTTTGAGTCTGCTATTTACTATGACAACCACACCTACCTGTCTCTGTCAATTAAGTGCTGTCACTTAGTCCCTACCCCCCTCCTCCCCCTCAGGTCTCAATTAGCCCCACTGTAGCTACGTGTCAATTCAAGAAGGGCAGTTGCCACTCACATAAAACAGCAATCACAGCAGTCTTCAGAGATGCTCTCATCACAAATTTGTTCCTTGCTCTTGTAAATGGCATAGCCTCTGGGCACTCCGGGCATGGGTCTATGGGTCTATCTGATAAAGCCAGCCTAACACATCCATTTTCCTAAGTCTTTGGATATCTTCTTCTAGCACATGCCAAGGTAGGTTTGGTACTTCAGCTTGATCGATTGTAGGCTATTTTGCAACTCAGGCTTTAGTGAACCAACCCTATAAACAAATAGCTCCTCTCCTAAGCTCTTCAGCTGAAACATTGAATGAAGCACCTGTGCTTAGCAGATCTGTATCATCAAACTCAGACTGATTGAACCTTCTGTTCTTTGCACCCTTCCCCTACAATCCTTAAAACCCATTCCCCACACCTACCCAGGTTTCTGCCTGGCCTCATCAGAAAACAGTTTTTCAGGAGTAGAGTGTGGTTCTCCTTGGGTCACAATTTCCATTTCACCTTTTGAGGGCTTGCTGGGACTTAAGTCTAGTTGCATTTTTGGTGAGCTTGCTTCCTGGGAACACTCAGTCATGTCTTTGCGGCATCTGCCTCAGGCGATGCTCCAGGCAAAGCCCCAAGTCCTAAAATCAGTTGGGATCATCTCCAATGGACAGGGTAATTGTTTTACTGATAGCAGATTAGTAGGAAAAAGTGGAGCAAAACCTTCAGATGGGAGGGGTGATGCTTTTGGGTGAAGTGGCTCAGTGGAATTTAGGAGCCCAGCACCCCCATCTTTCTGATTATCTGCTGATAAATTCCTAGCCCAAGTTTTTGGGTCCCGTTCCTTCCCCATTAAAGCCCTTACCTTAACATCAGATGCCATTCGAGGTGGGGAATTTAATTGCCATTGCAAGACAGCCATTATGATAAGATTCTGGATTTGGCGTTTGCAATATTAGTCCAGCGCTGTTAATTTATGAAATAAGCCTTTACTTCCTGGCACAAGTGGAAACTTTGAGGTCCTTTATGTGGTCCTTGAGCTGTGCTTCCAAAGTCCTGAGCTTATCTTTCTCCTTTACCATTTCCTTTATTGTAATAATCCCAACCAATCAGCTTCCCTGTATTTTTTATCCTAATAAAGTTCTGGAAAGGTATCAAGCACATGATCCCATAGGTGATCCTCAATTCTCACCCATCCTTCTCCCAATGATGGTGATATTTGAATATTAACATTGCCACCTCATGCCATGGGTTAGCAACATCTTTTGAAATTAATAGTGGGATACTTATTTTTACTAAGGCAGAGTTATAAGTATTCTCAGAGAGGAATTATTAGCTCCTTGAGTAGAAATTAGACTTGAAAACTAATTTAGAAAACTCATACTTATAATTCTATTTCTCAAGATTCACTCTTGACATCAAATGCCTAAGTCTGAGTTCTCGAGAGAAGCAAAACCAGTAACACATATATGTATAAATAGAAAGAAATTTATCTTAAGAGACTGGCTCACCCAGTATAAAAGTGATCCAGGCCAAGTCTAGGCAGGTGAAATGTCAGTGAGTGCGATATTTTGTTAGTCTGGGTAGACTAGAGAAACAAATTCATAAGCACACATATAGATATAAGGGAAAAGTTTATATACAAGAGGAATGGGACATTGAGAAAGCATCCCAACCAAGTCCAGTCTAAAGTCATAAGTCCAATATTAGCCCATATGTTCAATACCAGTCTATACAGTCTTCTTCTGACTCACAAGGCACGTGCAATGACACCAGGATAATCACAGGCCAGTGAGTGCAGAATCTTGTGTATCCAACAATAGTAGAAGCATCCTGACATTGGCAGGGGTCTCCCCCTGGCTCCTCGTTTCCATGACTCAGGGTCCATCAGCAGTATCCAGTGGCAGTAGAAGCATCTCAGCACTGGTAGGGGTCTCCCTGTGGTCTCCCAAGCATCTCAGCACTGGCAGGAGTCTCCACATGGCTTCTCTGGCCCCAGAAGTTTGGTTCCATCAGGGTAAGCCCATGTGGCTTTTCCTCCAGCTTCTCCAGTCTCCAGGAATCAGGACCAATTAGCATGCTGTCATCTCCTCTTGTCGGTAGAGCGTCTCCCAGGGACTGAGTCGATGGTCTCTCATCTCCACGAGGGAAATATCGTGAGACTTCCCAGAATTCTCAGAGAAAGCCATGCCCAGACAGAGGTCTCATTGGCTTTCTCCAGATTGCCAGGCTAGACCCCACCCCTGTACTCTTCGTCAAATTGGCACCAGAGTTCGTGACTGCCACAGATGTTGACTGGAGACTTCTGAGTCAAATAACTGGGGGGTGATGAACTCAAGATTGGTGGGAAGGCAACAGGGATTGAAGAGGTAAATGCATCCAAGATGGGCAGATCAGATAGAAGAACCCTGAAAACTCCCAGGATGTGCAGGCACTATGGCAAATTGTTGACTCAAGTCCAAAGAACTGGAGGTTGTCCGTGAATTAGATGTTAGATCCCGACCCAGCAAGAAGCAAAGCAAGATTTCCTCAGGGTCTATTTATATAGAAGTAGGGCACCCCGCTCCACCCACGAGAAAACCTCTTTTCAATGGCATTAATGCGGTGACCTGAGGAAGGCAGATGCACTTCACCCTAATCTTCTTGCAACTGCTTGGTTACTCAAGGCATATCCCATTAGACAGTTGATTGTATTATGTTAAGTCACATAATGGGAAATAACTAGGTCTTATTTGCCAAACCACTGAGCATCAGGGCCCCGCCAGGTTGGCACAAAACCCAACGGTACATCCACTGTTGCCGATTAGATTCCAGCTCATAGTGACAGACTAGCTCTGCTCTTTGGGGTTTCTGAGATTGTAAATTTGTTACAGGAACAGATAACTTTATAGTCCAGGGAGTCACGGGTGGGCTTGAGCCAATGACCTTGCAGTTATCAACCCAACACCAAACCCACAATACTATCACTCCTTAGGATTTATCAAAGTCGTTGCAAATAGCTGTAGAATGATTCCCCCCTCTCCCCCGCAATCATTACTTAAAAAAAAAAAATCATTACTTTAAAAAATCATTTTATTGGGGCCTCTTAACACATTCCATGCGTCAATTGTCTCAAGCATATTTGCATATATGTTGCCATCATCATTTCCAAAATGTGGGCTTTGGGTCTCTACTCCGAACTCTCCTTCATTGACATTGATATGATTTTTTTGTTCTGGGTCTCTGCTGCCTGATACTCGATCCCATTGACATCTCATGATCCCACAGACTAGTATACTTCTTTCATGTGAGCTTTGTGGCTTCTCAGCTAGATGACCCCTTGTTTATCTTCAAGTCTTGTTTTTTTAATTTTTGGCGTCACTGCCCTCTGGTGGTGGGAGTAGGAGGCCCAGCCTTGCTGCTGGATTTGAACCTCCAACCCAGTGGACCGCAGTCCCGTGCACAACCACTATGCCACCGGGGCTCAGCCTATCTTCAAGTCTTTAAGACCACTTTGTCTTCAGTGATCCTGTTGGGAAGGTGAGCATCACAAAATGCCAGGTTATTAGAACAAAGTGTTTTTGCATTGAGGAAGTACTTGAGGAGAGGCCCATTGTCTATCTGCTATCTTAATACTAAACCAATAAATATATGGACATATATCTATTCTCCCTTCATCATATCTAAATATATTTACTTATGTACATGCCTGTATTTAAACCTCTATAAAAGCCCTTTGCCTCCTGCCACTTACCTCCATTTCCTTTTACTTTCTTCTTGTCCCACTATCATTTTCAGCCTTTATTTCAATAATTCCTCTCAAATACCTTGCCCTTGATCAAGCCCTCCCAGGTAGGTATCCTACATTCTCCTCGACATCAGTTTGAGATCACTTGTTGTTCTCTTGTTCCTGGGTTTGTTAGCGCCCACTATTCCCCTCCCTCCTTCTCTCCTGTGTCCCCCCTCCCAACCGTCAGTTCATTGTTTCTCCTCCAGATTGTTTATCCTGCCTATTTTATCTAGATAGACATGCAGAGACAACAATAAACACAAGAACGAGACAGAGAAAAACAAAACAACCAAAGAAAACAAGAAAACAACAACAAGAAACAAAAAACAACAAGAAACCAACAACAACAAAAGAAAAACCTAGAAATAGTTCAAGGCCTGTTGCCCTGTGCGAGTGTTTTCTTTTGAGTTTGTTGGGGTGCCCTGCCCTGCCTGGTCCATAGTCTATTTTTGCAATTCCTTGGGGACTTCATTGCTGTGCTCCCCTTGCTGTTCTGTTGCACGCCCTTCGTAATTTGCCTTGGTGTGGTGGGGTCAGATCAGGCACAATTTCCACAATGTGTCTCTCGTATCGCCCCTCCTGTAGCACTATGGGTCAGTGAGGGACATTGTGTCTTGTGGTAGGGCTGGCCCTATGGTCCTTTCTGTTTACTGGCTGTTCGAGAAGGAATAGTGTTCTCACGGTTCAATGGTCCGGGACATGCTCCACTCTCTCTTCCTCCCTCTTTGTTTGCTCCTGTGTGCTCTGATCAGACTGTGTCCTTCTCCCTGAACTGTAGCTTCAGAGCTGCCCTCTGAAGTGAATTCTTCTGGGAGGGAGGGAGAAATCTGATTATCTTTGGTAGGCGCTGTTGAACCAGTTCCTACTCATAAAAGCCCTATGTACTCCAGGAAGAAATGCTGTCAAGCCCTGTCCCATTCTCATCAGTCTTGCTATGTTTGAGCCCAGTGTTGAGCTACTGTGTCAATCCAGTTCAGCCACTGTGTCAATCTGTCAAGTTTCTGGAGTTGGTAACACCTCAGTTCTCTGCTTCCCAGGATGAAATCTTTCATGCTTGTGTCAGACAGGGTTCTCTAGAGAAAGAAAACCAGGACACTAATAATTCTCTACATATATTTATATAGGTAGAAAGAGATCTAACACAAGAAATAAACAGCTAAGTAATCTATAAAGCCGTACTAATGGCTCAGTGCAACTCACTTGTGTGAGACAGCTAGTAGACTGTCAGTCCTTGGAATCTTGAGGGCCGCCAAGGAGTCCTCTGTAGAACAATTCAGACTATCCGGCCACAAGCAGCCAACAGCAAGGCAGGTCACCAACAGTCAGCCAGATGACAGAGTCCCACAGTCCCCAGCTCAAGAGATACATATTCCAGGAGTGTGGCGCAGCAGGGCTTGAAGGAGCCTCAACTCACAGCGAGACAGTGCACGGATTAGGTGTCCCACGGGTCGTGTCGCTTGAAGACTGAGGCACAGGATGAACAAGGCAGCCGGCAGGTCTCTCTGCCCTTCAGCTGATCTTACATGTGTCCATTGGCCATGTTGTCACAACAGACCTACCTATCTTCTTTGGCCATGTTGGCACAACAAGCCTCCCTATCACAATGCTGAAGCCCATTTTGTAATCCAGCTGGAGGTGTTTTATAAAGGACGGGACAAATTTCAGGTTTTACAGTCTCAAAGGGGTTCACAGCGGGGCCCGAATAAGCATGTGGAAAAGAGCACTCACGTGTGTGGTTCTTTTTTTTTTTTTTTTGGCATCACTGCCCTCAGTTGGTGGGAGTAGGAGGCCCAGCCTTTGCTCCGTGGAGCTGGAATTGAACCTCCATCCCAGTGGGCCGCAGTCCCGCGCACAGCCACTACGCCACCGAGGCTCAGCCGACGTGTGTGGTTCTTGGGGGAAATCCCAGGAGGTCAGAAGCCCAAGAACCCTAGAGGCTATGCACTTGTGCGCCAAGAGATCGTGTGCTTCAATTAGACCCGAAGTGGACACTTGTGTGCCCACGCAGGAGAGCGAGACCCTCCCCTTCTACCTGCCTCTGACCAGGAGCAGGGTAAGAAGGAGCATCCTAAAGCGTGCTCCCTGCCTTTCTTCTAACCACCCCCACTTACCTTGACGGGGGGAAGGTATGGCTACTAACATAGGTTGATTCCATTAGCTAAGTTAGGTCCCCCTGTGGGTGATGTCATGAACCTGGGTCTAGTTTGACCCGCCCAGGTGTACCTTCCATCTGGCTCGGGGGTGTCAAGTGCAAGTGTGCTCAATTTGGGGTCTTCATAGGTGTCTAGTGGTTGCCTGATTTCTTTTCAACCTCCTCTCTGGGGGCCTTTGCAGACTGACGAGGGACAACCTATTTAAGCTAGCTGCCTAACAAACCCATTTCATTGAAAGTAGTCCTCTTTTTCTTCTTCTCTAGCAAGAATG
>PVJH01042970.1:0-13921 GCA_004026705.1 Nesogale talazaci | reverse complement strand
GGGGGGGTGGGGCGGGGGGGGGACTGGCCGGATGGCCCAGGTCCCCGAGGCCGGCCTCCACTTGCTATTGTCCGATCCGGTTCCATGTTGGGCGCCCCCACCCCATACCCCTCAGAGACCAAGGTGCTCTCCGTCGGGGCGTGGGCCTGGGTGCGGGTTTCTCCGATGGAAGGAGCGCAGCTTCAGGACTCCCGCCTGCCCCATCCCACCCCCCCCACCCCCCACCCCCAGAGCAAACCTGGCCCTTCGGGTGAACGTCTCAGGGGCCCCTCACCACTTGGACTCCCCACTCTACCCCTCTCCCTGCCCTGGCCACTGCAGCTTTGGGGTGTCTTGGTCCAGCTCTGTGGCCACCAACCCAACCTGTGGCCGGGGTGAGGGGTGGGGGTGGGGGGGGTCCCAGGAGGCTTCCACGCAGCGGCCTCTGCACCTGGGGGTGGGCGCAGGGGGGAGGGCGTGGAGGGGGTGGGGTGGGGTGGGGCGGGGCGGGCGGGGCCGCCTGGCGGCTCACCTGGGCCAGGCCCGCAGCCTCCGCAAGGCTGTGCAGGGTCAGTACGGGTGTCCCGGGTCTTTGGGCCGCTTCAGCTGCACCTTGAGTCTCTTCATGCCGATCTGAAAGCCGTTCATGGCCTGGATGGCGGTCTGCGCGCTGGCCGGGTTGTCAAAGCTCACGAAGCCTGCGGAGATGGGGCGGACGCCGCGATGGAGGGGGCCATGCAGGCATCGCCACCGGCCGGTGCTCTCCCATGGGGAGGACGCACGGCAGCCCCGCGTTGTTTCCGATGCTCCGGGACTTGCATGCCCTTCGGAACCGGGCACTCACTCCTTAGTTTTTGAGTGTTTTGCACCCACTTTCTGGGCAGAGACCTTGCACCCAGCATGGGGGACAAGTGGGGCCTGGTGGTGGTGGGGGGGTGGTGGCTATTATCCCTCTCTTCTCCCCCGCCCCCAGGATGCTGTCTCCTGGACACTGGGGGCCGGCCACCCCTTTGTCATCCCCGAGCGCCACCTCCTCTGGCACTTGCCTTTCTGCCGACAAGTGTGCCTGACATTCCTGCTTGTCACTCTGTCTTTATATGTGCCTGCTTTTGTCTTTTCTGGTTCTCTCTTCCTGTTTTCTCCCAACGCCCGCCAGTGTGCCATTAAAAAGAAAACCATTTCGTCATGCTTGGGGTGAACAGTGGATAGGGCTGGCCGAATGTGGGTTCCCGTGGGGCAGTTTCTGCACAAAGAATTGCAGTCTGTTACAGTGCCAGCAGCTCATGTTCTTCACAGCCTGCCAGCCTTCTCCTTAACTGCATTCTGGTGGTTCTGTGCCCAGTGATCTCGTTCCCCTGACACTACCCCCCCTCACCCCCAATCTTCTCCTCTTTGCCTGAGGAGTAAATGTTCCGCAGAATCCCCAAAAGACATTTTCCTGTTTTGTTTTGGTGCTCATGGAGCAACATCCTCATGTGCCTCTGTTCTCTGAGCCCATCTGTTATTCCGCTCAAAGCTGACCTCAGAGGGACGCTTTGGGGTTCAAGGCTTAAAGAACACCCTGGGGTGATGGTCTCGTGGACAACACCTGTCTCGGGTGGGATCTGAACACCTGGGCTTTCTTCAACATAAAAGTTCCGTTCCCCATCCTCCTCCCCTTCCATCAGGGTCTGTCTGATGCAGCCTTGATCAGAAGGGTCGACAGGGGTTGCTGGGCACCATCTAGTTCTTCTGGTCTCAGGGGAGAAGAGGAGGATGTGGTGTGTGCAGGCTGTTAGCCCCCAAAGACAAGTTTCTCCTCTGCTTTCTGTCTTATCCCTGCAAGATGGGAAATCTCTTCCTGAATCTTTGTGGTCCAACGGCCTGTGTCCTTTCCCCTCCCTGGAAGCCTCTCTTGTTTTCTCTCTGGCTAAACTGTTTTCACTGTCCTGTCCAGGCCTCTAGGGTATGGGAGGGAGGACCATTTGAAGACTGGGGTGGGGGTGGGCCTTTCTATGCCCACTCTTATCTTCCCATTTTACAGATGAGGAAACTGAGTTTCAGGGAAGGTGGTGTCCTTCAAAATGTTGTTGGAGGGGGTCTGGACTCAAATCTCCTTCTCCTGGAAGCAGGGTGCAGAGTCTGCTGGGTGGGTTCTGGAGGGGAAAAGGGCAACCACGAGCACACTGCTGGGCATTCTGGGCCGAGCTTGTAAATTGGCACCCGGCTCCCCTACTCTGGCTGGTACCGGGTGTGCCCACGGTGTGGTGCTCCATCAACAGTCAAGCTCTGGCCCTTCAGTGTGAGGTTGAGAGTTGGAGATTCTGAGTGGCGGGCTTGTTTTAATCTCTGTCCTGTCTTGTTCCTGCTCTGAGACCCTGAAGAGGCTGCAGCCCCTCCTTGAGGCTAATTTCCTCTGTGTCTAAGGATAAGAAAGTAATCCTTGTAGCCCATAGCACTCTGCCCCACTATCTTCCTCCCTCTTTCTTTTTCCCTCTGCTTTAGCCACAAGGGCAGCTGGGAGCCAGCACTGATTTGATGGCAGTTAGCTGGGGGATTGTTTGTTTGTTTGTTTTCTAATGTATTTATTGAAGGAGCTGAAGCACGAGTGATGCGTGGAAGATGCCAGCTCCCGCTGCTACATCTACATCGTGGTGGCGTCTTGGGTTACCAGCAGGATTCACCGCTCAGTCAGCAGTTTGAAACCACTAGCTGCTTCGCTGGGGAAAGATGAGGCTTTCTGCTCCCGTGACGACTGACAGTTTTGGGGACCCACAGAGGCCGTTCTACTCTGCCCTGTACGGTCGCTAAAGGAGCGGAGGGCAGTGAGATCGACACGGACACACAGACTGAAAGAGGGACGGTCGGGACACAGAAATAGACTCACAGCAAGAAATTGCTGAGGAGCGAGTGAGTGAGCGCACATGCATGGCACAGGGAACGAGCCTGCACACGGTCCAGGCTCTGCGCGTGGGAAGCATGAACGAGGGAGGGAGGGAGGGAAGGAACGCACAAGTCTTAGAGACGCAAGGGCGGCCTGCGCTGCGATTGGCCACACGCACTGGGCTCCACGGTTGGCCGCGGGCGGGGCTGGGGGGCGGGACTCACCGAAACACTTGCTCTGGTTGGTGGCCCGATCCATAAACACCTTGGAGGAGATGACACTGCCGAAGGGCAGGAACATCTGGGTCAGCTCCGTGTCTCCAAACTCCTGGGGGAGGTGGTAGATAAACAGGTTACAGCCCTCGGGACCTGCAGGTGGGGGAGAGAAAGACATCAAGCCCCCAAGGAGAGGAGGCGGGCCCCCGCCCCCAGGGAGGGGCACGGGTCCGGAGCCCACATCTGGCCGTCTGCAGCTGTGGCATGGGGGTTGTGGAAATGGGGGGGCGGGGGTAGGCAGGGAGCATGGCACCCCTGACTTGGTGCTGCCGGGGAAACCCCAAACCCAAAGGAAACCCTGGGCTCCAGCGCATCTCTGCCGTCCCGGGAGCCACGGAACACACACACGGGGCGCATCTTCCTGCACCATCCTCAGGGTGCTTACGGACGGCGGGGGCCCCTTCTTGCAGTCACAGGGTCCCTCCATCTCTGGGAGGGACTTCCTTCTCTTTACTGACCCTCTACAATCCTGACCTCTGATCCCCAAACCCCTCTCCTTGAGTCATTCCGACTCTGGCACCCCGATCAGGTTGCCAAAACCATCATCCTTAGCCTAGTCCTGATGGCGCAGTGGTTGTGTGCGGGACTGTGGTCCACAGGGTTGACGATTCTAACCCAGCAGCTTGCTGCTCTCCAGGAGCAAAGCTGGGCTTCTTACTTCCACGGGGTGGGGGGGGGGGGAGAAACAAAACAAACCATCATCCTTATGGATGAGGACTGCCACCACTGTCCGCCCACCTTTGATGTCAAAAAAGAAGCCCAAGCCATGGCCATCCAGTCACTTCCCCCTCATGGCGACCTCTGACCTCTATCCTCCCGTAAAAACCCAGATCATGTCCCAATCCCAGGTCCTTTGATCTCGATGTCTTGGGGGGGGGAAGAGGAATCCTGAACTTCAGAGACCATCCAGGCTGAAGCTCATTAACAAAAGTCCAGTGAGTCAGGTATGCGCTATGCAGGAACTCTCTGGGCTATCTTTTCAATAATTCTGTAAATCTCAAATGGTTCTCAAATTAAAAGTTCACTGGAAATGTTCAATGATCATACAATAAAATTAAGCAAGCAATTCCCCAACCCTCAACCTCAGCTACCCAGAAAACCGTTGGTAACCCTCAAACCTAGGATAATTTTCAACATTCTAATGAAGCAAAAAATTAACTAAGTCAAATAAAGAGATAATTCTTTAGTCCCCAACTACCAGCTATCCTAAAACAGATAATTAGAAAATAACATAATAACCAGAAATTACTTTTTTCAAAGAGCATTAGACCACCCTCAAAAATCATCCCTTCCTCCCGAATAATCTCCAATGTGTGGCAAAATGAAAAGTACAAATAATTACAGCATTTTAGAACACAGGGACAGTCCCCAAGCCCACTGCCAATCCAGCAGCTACAGACGGCTTGCTCCTATTCACCCACCCCCACACAGGAGTCTACCCCCAGCCACAGAGATTCCCAGCAAAATGAAAACTCCAAGGTTATACATCTATAGTTCTGCTTTTTGCAAAAAGCCGGTTGTTTCAGTATGATGGATTCCTTAGGAAACATTTTGAGCATCACGTGAATGTTGTAACTGCTTACACATGACTCTCATCCACAGCGGCACTAGGTGAATGCAGAAAACCGTACCAGCTGCACCCGACCTCCTGAGAAAAACACAAGTGCGCTCACCCCAAACATTGACCTATTTGATTAGTCATCTGAGTCTGCTCAGAGCCACACCAATTTCCCCCTCTGTGGTCCTTCTAGCTACAAACTGGAATACCCCCAGTGTCTAGGCATGTGGAAACTTCATGTTTATCGTAACTCCCATATTTACCGTAGTATGAACGCATCTCTTCATCATTTAACACCAAGGATGATAAAACAACTAAATCCCCACCTTTTTCTATTTCTCTCTCGTTTTGGAGTGGTGTGCCCACAGCCCTGGAGTTTTATTGTGCAACCGTATACACCACGATCATGTTTACGACAGCGCGCGCAAATGCCAAAGCCAAACCCACTGCCACGGAGTTGATTCTGGGTCACAGGGACCCTGAGGCTGCGTGGGGCGGGGCCACGACTGAGGGCGGGGCGAAGACGCAGGTGGGCGGGGCCCAGCGGGAAGCCGACCTGGGCGGGGCTACGGTGGGGTGGGGTGGGGCTACAGTGGGGTAAGGCGGGGCCCCAGTGGAAAGTGGGTCTAAACTGGCTCAAGTGTAGTGAGGCGGGGCCAAAGCAGAGGGTGGACCTGGGTGTCATGGGTGTGGCCAGCCCGTAAATGTTTATAGGTGCACACAGCCTCATCTTTCTCCGAGAAGAGGGCTGGAACCACGGACCTTGAGCTTAGCAGTCCAATGTTTACCAGACGGCGCCACCCGGACTCCGCGTCTGTGTGGGCAGCGCTGACCATATTTGTATGCGCTTTTACGCACAGCCGAGGTTAAGGTTGGAAGAAGTAGGAGACAGTTGGGGGGGATACCCAACCAATTTTACTAGGATGCCCAAGGCAGAGGAGCCCTTTGCAAGCTCTCACTAGCTCTGCCCCGTTGGGGCACAGAGGTGCTTTGGGGCTCGCGCCAAAGCTCCCCCCCCCACACACACACACTCTGAGTGTTGTTGCAGCTGATCTTAACCGATGCCAGACGGATGAGAGTCAGCTGGATAGAGAGTCCGACTCCCAAGCCCACTCAGGCTCGCCTTCCACGCTCGCTTCTCCCACCCTGCCCGCAGGTTGAGGGTCGCTTTTCCACGAAGTCTCTGACGCACTGGCACCCCTAGTAAAGACAATGGTGCGCTCCCCGGGGGCTGTGTGCCTAGGTCTCCTCAGAAACGGGTGGCTCCTGGTTGGTTCTGATTAGTTCCTGGCACGGAGGGTCGCCCACGGTGCGGGTGGGGAAACGGCGGCACGCGGCATTTGGGGGCCTTGCGCGTGATGTCACAAGTCACCACAGGATGCTTGTGGGGGCTCCAGATTATAACCCCTCCCCCACGAAACCTTCACCTGGAGACCACTCACCGACCTCGGGCCGCCCCCCAAACTCGAAACCCGGTCCTCTCGCCAATCTCGGAAACTGGGTGCGGGGGCTGGGGGGGGGCGGGGGGCGGTGACGGAGGCTGGGGGAGGAGGCTTTAGGCTGAGAGTCTTTACCTGCCGCCTTTCCCGCTACCTTGCGGCGGGGGCGGGGTCTGGTCTGCGTGAGGAGGAAACTGAGGTGGGGGGTGGGGGGCGACTCAGCTGCCCCGGAGCCTGGGTGCCCAGAGGGGACTCGCACCCAGAACCCTGCGGCGCCCCGAGACCAGCCGGTGCCGGAGCGGGCGGGGCGGGGCTGCGCCCGGGGAGGTCGCGGCCGCCTCACCTTCTCGCTGCTGCTGCTGCTGCAGGAGGGGCGGCGGCTGGGGCACGCTGTGAGCGATGGGCGTGATGGCCGCGGTGGGGTACATGGCTGCGGAGACCAGGGAGACACGGGGAGGCGGCCGTGAGGCCGGGGCAGCCCCGCGCGGGGCGGGGCCAAAACGCCGGTGGGCGGGGCCCAGCGGGAAGCCGGCCTGGGCGGGGCTAAGGTGTGGTGGGGCGGGGCTACAGTGGGGCGAGGCGGGGCCAATGCAGAGGGTGGACCTGGATGTGGCAGGGCCAGCGTGGCAGGCTGGGGCTCAGGTGTCGTGGGCGGGGCCCCACAGTGATTGGCAGGGGATGCAGTCACTGGACTACGGTGGAGGGCGGGCCTTAGCGGGATCAGGGCCAGCAGGCGCAGGGCCAGAGAAGACAGGGTGGATCTGGGACTGCCGTGGGGCCGGGCGTGGACCTAGTGCAGGGGATACAGTGGGGAGCATGTCCCGTCCATCAAAGTCCAGCCAGTGAGGAACTTGATGGGCGGGTCGTGTAACAGCAGCATCAGGAGGTCAGGGGCCACCGTAGATGGTAGATAAAGCAATTAGAGATTAAGGCTGGAGCAGGGTTCACGAGACAGGCCTGAGTGGGAGACCCGGTGTGTACCGCAGCAGGAGCCGGTGGACAGGGCCAGTGGAGGGCGGGAGGGCAGGAGGGTGTGGGCGAAGCCTGCTTCTGGTGGGTCAGGAGGTTGTGGGTGGAACCCTGGTGTATCCCGTCCTGATGGGAGTGAGTTATGAATATGGGACTGAGGGGGGTGGGGAGGAATGAACCAGAGGATAGGGTCATGCTGGATGGAGGGTGGAACCACAACATCCTGGGTGGGACTCCAGTGGCCTACAGGGCCAAGACTCAGGGAGAGAAGGTGGAGGCAGGACGTGAGCGATGGAGGGTAGGTCAGAAGTGAGGGCGGGGTGTTGGCAGAGGCGGAAGGAACCAAAGCGTGGGCAGCAGTAAGGGTCAAGGGCGCAGGAGGACTCTGAGGAGCAGGAACGGAGGCCAGGAAGGCCAAGGAGGAAGGGTGACAAAAAGGTTAGCGGTGAGGGCCGAGGTCAGCCCGGTGGTGGGCAGGGCCACCGTGAGGATGTGGGCGTGGTCAAAACGAGGGGCGGGGCCGGCCGGCCACTCCTACCTGTGTACTGCTGGACTCCAGAGAAGGCAGGGTGGAGTGTCTCGGCCACCGTGGGGCTCTGAGCTGTGGGCAGAGGGGGTTCAGAGTGGGGCGGGGTGGCAAGAAGCCAGCCCTCCCCTCCTCTTCCTCAAGCACCAGAGGAAGGCGGAGGATCCACCACCCAGATCCACTTTTTCCAGACGCCCTTCACTGGTCTGCCTCCATTTCACCGGTGAACCGAACAGAGGCTGGGAGCCGTGTCCTGGCCAGCACAGAACCACTTGGATAGGAAATGGCAGGATCTGAACCAGACTCAGGGGTTTATCAGACTGCGAAGAAGTTTCACCAGCGCCTCCATCTCTCTCTCTCTCTCTCTCTCTCTCTCTCTCTCTCTCTCTCTCCCCTTCCTCCCTCACCTCCCAAGGGGATCCCCCTCCACTTCTCTACTCCATTCTCTGAATTTGTCAGTCTGCCGGGCATAGCCTCCCATCCCCAGCCCTCTTGGACCTTGAAGTTTCAGGCTGCGCCTCATGGTGGCGCTGGAGAGGCGAGTGGCCAGGGAGGACCTTGGACACTGTTTAGGAAAACATTCGGCCCAATGTGCCTGCTCCAATAGAAAGAGGGGTTTCCAAAGTCGGAGGCAAACGGGAGATGGCGGGAGGTGGCATGAGGGGGAGTCTCTGTGGGCGTGGTGGTGGCAGTTACCAGGGTGAATCAAAAAAAAACACTGCGATGAAATCATAGCACTCTTTCTTACACAAAAGCCTCAGAGTTTGAAGCTATTGTGTCTTGAAAATCCCCTCCACTCCTTTTTTATGTCTGAAGGCAACACACAGTTTGGGTAGCTCTGAGGGACCCTGGCTGTGTTCCTTTTCCATGTTTTTTGAGTTTGAGAAAGAAAAAAGTCTGTAGGGACAAGATCGGGGCTGAGGGGGCCGGTGGCTAGGTGTCCTAACCGAATCCACTTGGGACAGGCCGTGCTATCTTCTAGACCAGGGGTCCTCAAACTTTTAAACAGGGGGCCAGTTCACTGTCCCTCAGACCGTTGGAGAGCCGGACTATAGTTAAAACAAACTATGAACAAATTCACTACAGTGGCGGCAAAAAACACCCAACGGCTGGATACAATGTCCTCGGTGGGCCGCACGTGGCCCGCGGGCCGTACTTTGAGGACACCTGTGACTGAGCTGCGCCTGAGGGACCTGCAGAGACCTGTGGTTGAATCCCGTCTAGTCTGGGATGCACCTTTGCACCGATGAGCAGGGAGTCTGCTAGCCAAGCTGGTTGACTGACCCTTGTGGACCTGTGATAGGGACACACACACACTCACAAGGCATGGAGTCCAGCTGGTTGCTAGGGCAATCCCTGGAAGCCCCGCCTCCCTCCCCCAGATGCGGATGGTTTAGCACTACCCTCCCCACTAAATGATCTGCCCTTGAACCGGCCCACAGAGTTCGAGGTTTACGAGAGGTCACGACCTTAAAAACCCCAAAGCATACAGTTCTTCTCAGCACCCGCGGGGGGGGGGGGGGGGGCAACTAACTAATCCAGGATAATTAACCAACATGCCTAGTTCCTGTTGCGAGCCACGCAGGGCAGCTACGCCAGCCGCTAGCACTGGGGGGCAGGTACTGGGCTGATGTCTCGTTGTCCGGGTGGCAGTTTCCTGAGATGGCCCAGCATATTGCAGGGTAGAGGCAAAGGACAAAAACGCTGGGGACTTACTCCCCAGAAAGCAGGCCAAAGACCTTGCTTACCCTGAAATCTTCCTGCTGGCAAAAAAAAAAAAAAAAAAAAGCAGGACAAGGCCCCTCTGGCACCAGGACGTGGCCATCACTGAAGGAAGGAATGAGTGAAGGGGTGCATCTAGGTCTTCACACCTTCTGTAACAGTGAACCCCCAAACCACAGATCCCCTGCCAGAGAGTCCATGCTGACTGGTGGCGACCCCCCGGGGAGCTCTGACACTGTAACCACGGTAACGTCACAGCGCTAGATAGCCCTGTCTTTCTCCCGCGGTGGTTTTGAACTGGTGACCGTGTGGATGGCAGCCCCTCAGGACGTGCGGTCACGGCGCCGCCAGGGCTGTGTCCAACAGTAGCAGCTCACGATCCACTGTTGGGGAGCCCATGTGAGCACACAGGGACCCTGGAGGGTGGAGAACTGTCCCGCGGGCTTGCCAAGGCTGTCTGTCTGTCTGTCTGTCTGTCTGTCTCCACAGAAGCACGCAGCCTCCTTGCTCTCCCTGGGCGATGGCGTCCAGCCGCTGACCTGAATCCACTGGGCCGGGGCTCTTCGTGAGAAGGGACAACTGGGGGGGGGTCCAGTTTTACTCCGTGCTGAGGTCTCCCTCCCCGGCCCCCCCACGGCGCCCCGCCCCTGCGCGTAGTTACCTGGGTAGGGCACGAGGCCATTGGCATACACAGTTTCCAGGGCCGGGTGCCCGCCAGGAAAGGGCACGATCCCTGCAAACCCGTTGGTGATGGGTGCCACAAGGCCGGGCACGGCAGCAGTGCCTAGCAGCGGGGGCGAGTGCAGGCCTGCGGGGTACAGGCAGTCAGGGGGTGCCGGAGGTGGTGGGGGGGGTGTGGCAGGTCCACCAGCTACAGGTCCCACGGACTTACCCGAGGCGGGGGCGATGGGCGTGGCAGGCAGTCCGTTGAGGCTGACTGCGCCAATTTGCTGGACGTGGCAGGGGGAGAAGGCCACGCCTGGGCTCAGATAGCTGCCCGAGGTGGACAGGACCGTCGTCTGCTGCTGCATAAGCTACAGGAGGGAGGTGGCTGGCGTGAGACCGGCTGGGGTGGGGGCCAAGTCCCAGGTAGGTCAGGAACTGGGGGCTCAGCCTAGGCTTGAGCTTAGGTGAAGATCAGGCCTCAGTCAGGGATGCAGGCTCAGCCCACCATTGAACCTAGTTTAGGATCAGGCTCCATGGGGCATCAGGGTTCAGCCTGCCCTTGGGCTCAAGGTTCAGGGAACAGGGGTCAGTCTTCTGTTGGGCTCAAGGATCAGGGCCCAGTCAGGAATCTGGGTTCAATTTGCTGTTGGACTCCATCTAAGATCAGAGCTCAGTCTGGGTTCTGGGCTTAGCCTGCAATTGGGTTCTGTTTAGGATCAGGGCAGAGTCAGGGATCAAGGCTCAGGCTACATTTGAACCCAGTTTAGAAGCAGGGTTTCAGCCAGGACCAGAACACAGACTGCATGTGAGCTGCATTTAGCATCAGAATTCAGTCAAGGATCAAGACTCCGCCTACTGCTGGGCTCAAGTTAGGAGACAGGGTAAAGTAGAGATCAGGGCTCAGCTTACATTTGGGTTCCAGGGCTCAGTCAAGGATCAAGGCTCAGCCTGCTGTGGGCCTCAGTTTGCAACCAGGGCTGTGTTGTCAGGGATCAGGGATCAGTCTGCAGTTGGACCCAAGTTAGCAGCAGCTTGGTGCTGGTCCCCTGGAGAGCCAGGGTTCATCTGGGGCTAAGCCCAGGTGGATCCTAGTCTCAGTTTGGAGGCAGGCTGATGTGGGGTGTCCAGTTGGGGTTGGGGTTAACAGATCTTGAGGCTCATTTAGGGCCTGGAGAGTGGATCATGGGCTCTGGGAGGCTGACCACACAGCACTGCAGGTTTGGTTTGGGACTGGAGTTGAGCCCGGGGCCAGCACCTCATGAGAAACAGGGGTTCGGTCTGATGTGGAGACCTAGGCTGGGATTGTGTCAGAGTTGAGTCTCCTGGGCTCCAGTCTTGACTCATGATTCTGGAGGGGAGCGGGATGCTCAGCTAGGTCTGTGCCCCAGGGATCAACCTGGATCGGGGGGCTCAGCTGTGGTCAGGAGTGGCCCCCAAGCCAGACTGACTAAGGCCTGGAGACAGAGCCTCATAGGAATAGATGGTGGAGTTATGGGGTTGGGAGGACAGGGATGGGGGTGGGGGCACTCACAGCCTGGGCGTAGGCACTGTAGGGGCTGAAGGGCAGGGTGAGGGAGGGTGTCAAGATGCCCAGCTGGCCCACCATCTGCTGCATGCGCCGCAGCGTCCGCTCCTTGTCCGTGTCTGCGAACTTGACCACCAGGCTAGATGAGGCACCCTGTGGGGGAGGGGGAGGGAAAGAGGGGCAGGACTAACTGGGACTCTGAGTCCCCAGAATCCTGCCAGCTCAGCCCCAGAGGGTGAGGTGACACCCTGCCCCGCCACCTCCCACCTGCCCAGCCCACAACCTCCAGTGAAACCCAGGCCTCTCAAAGTGACCAGTGGCCACGAGTTGCACAGGTGGTCAGTTCTGCCCCAGAAGTGCAACCAGAAGCAGGTGATAGTCCAACTTGGCTAGCTGTGCCCTGCCCAGCTGGACACAGCTCAGGGCGGGCAGAAGACCAGGTTGACCTGGGCATCAGGACACCATTGGATGATGGTGGTGGGCTCACAACTCAATGCCCACCTCCTGACCTATGCCACTGTCACACACACCCCCATCCTGCCATTGCACCCCACCCTTATGCCCCTTCTGAAGAAGACCCAGGGGCTCCAGCGGCCTGGCATGGTGAGCACAGGCCCCCACCTGTGCCCAGTGCCTCTCGTCCCCTCCCCTCCCACCCTGTCCCCAGCTGCTACTCACCGGCATGGTCTGACTGCCGTGCAGGGCGTGGATGGCGGCCTGCGCCTCCGTGTGGGAGGAGAACTTGACGAAGGCACAGCCTGCTCCAATAAGGAGATGGGGGGGGGGGACAGGGTGAGGGGTCTTTCTGGGGGATGTGGGAGCAGGGGGCGAGAGCCCGGACAGCAGCCGGCATCAGACACGGTCAACCACAGGGACACCACCAATGACAGTCAGGTGACAGGGAGACAGCCAGACAGCCACTGGACCCAGGCCTCCTGGTCCGAAAAACTAGCCAGGAAGGCAGTCGTAGATGGGCAGACGGACAGGCAGAAAACGGAACAGCCGCCTGACCCTCGGTCACCATTTGCTCAGAGAGACCGTGGGACAGCCAGACGGACGGCTGTCAAGTGAGACGTCTGACCTTTCATTCATTCAATCCACCAGAAAGGTTTCCAGCTCGGCAGAGCGCCAGCCGGCCGGATCACCCGAGGTCCTGCCTAATGCTGGGAGATGGGCACACTGAGGGGGCTCTGGAGCCGCCGGGCAGCTATCGGGGATACACACCAACCACGTGTGACCATGTGACATCTGACACAGAGAGCTGAAAGGACAGGCAGAGGCAGACAGAGAGGCCAGGCCCAGACCCACACAGCCAGGGGAGCAGACTGTACCCATGAAGCCCACCAGACAGCGGCCCACCCAGATTCAACGGCAGGAGAGAGCCTGGTCAATTGCAGGAGAGCACGGTGGTTGGTGCGCACTCGGAAGTGGTGAGGGTTGTATAGTTTGGGTGATGCGCACGCCCCCCCCTCCCAAGTGATTGAGCGATACACTTCAAAAGAATGGGTCTTCCTTAGGGGGCAGTGGGTTTTTGATTAAGGTGACCAGATGGTCGGCTTTTGGTGGGACAGTCCTGATTTTAAACAAAATTTCAAAAAAAAAAAACCCAAATTTTTCCTGCATCTCGTGACTTTTTTTTTTTTTAATTCCCAATATTTGGAAGGAATGCACAACAAGTTAGGGAACGGCGGAAGAACGGGAAGGGAATACACCCCCTTTACACCCCCCCCCATGGTGTCCCACTTTACCAATGTTAAAATCTGGTCACTTTAGTATGATCATGGTGGGTGGTGCCTTAGGGGTGCGATACAGAAAATAGGATCACTTTTGTCACTCAATTGGACATGGGGAAGTGGTTGAATTGGAGTAGGTCTGGTTGTGTCTATTGTCAACAACGAAATAAAGGGTGGATCTTACAGAAGTTATGTGACTTATAGTCGATAAAAAAAAAAAGAAGAAAGAGGTCAGGGCCCACCAGCCACTGTCAGACAGAAGCTCTCCTATAGGACAAGAGAATTGTGACAGGTGCCACCCGAAGGCGCCAGGTACAGTGTGGGGAGGGGAGGAAGACGGTGGGGTGGGCAGTCAGGCGGAGGAGGGATGTCCGTCAGGCTAGTGGCTGGCGCAGCTCCCAGGGCAGTGGACAGGCCCACCAGCAGGTGGGGGTGTGGCCATGGAGGACGGCATGGGCAGACACAGAGCAGACAGTCCGTTGCCCCGCCCCCTGCCCCCCCCCAGACATGTCAAGGGCCCATCCCGTCCATCAATCCCTCTTGCCGCGGCTTGGCCCCTTCTAGGCAGCCGAACCAGGCTCCACCCCAGAGCCAGGCCCCGCCCCCTACCGCCCAAACGTTGCCCTCCCAGCTGCTCCGCCCCCTGTCCAGACCCCGCCCACCGCC
>PVJH01042969.1:0-13919 GCA_004026705.1 Nesogale talazaci | reverse complement strand
CCCCCCCCCCCCCCCCCCGGTGGATTAGTGCCCCGTTCCCTCTGTTATCCTTTCACCTTTGAACTCCCCTCCACCTCCTCATCCTTCTCCCATTACTGTGTTGCACCCAACTTGTACCTCCCTGGGTTTGGTCCTCCCTCCTCCCCTTACCCTATCTCTTGGGCCAGCCATTATGGTATAGGAGTCTTCTCTTTTATACTCACCACATTGTTTCTACTTACCTTATCCTTTTGTGATTGACTGACTTCACTTAACATAATTTGGAGGAAGTTCTTAAATGTCTGCTTTGCCATCATCTGGGAAAGATGACAATATCTAGCCGGTACAAGAGTTATGAGGGCTAAATAACATGTAAAGGCCAAGGATGTGGTAAATGCTCAAGTAAATTGTGGGTATGTCTTATTTTGTTCACAGGGATGATACCCTTCGCTGCATTCTCTTGTGTATTTTGCAGCATGCTGGGGAGTGGGAGGAAGGTACACAGGGTGTGCTAGTACTTTGGAATATTTGGTGGACTGAGCGTTATCCCAGTGTTTTGTCCTCTCTATTTCTTGCTGCAAAAGCAGGTCCTGCTTCCAGAAAACAGAACCCAATGCTGACCCCCACTGTCCCTCTGGGCCAGTTCCATTCATAGAAGGGAAAACCAGGCTACTCAAACAGCAAAGGCCAGGCACTAGGAAACAGAGGTTTTGCCAAGAGTACAGCACTTGGTTATTCTCAGCGGCGTGGGGGCCTGTGGTTGTTCATGAGAACATGGGTCACTGAAGTCCGCCTCCTCTCAATCCCTCCACTTCCAAACATGCCAGGATTGAAGGGCCTTTCTGTCAAGACCCACTGATGGTAAAATGACCAGTGACTTCAGTCCAAGCTCCATCACGGCCCCCGTGTGTGTTACATGTCATCTACCTGCCTCCTCGGAACCAAATGGTATGACCACAGTATTGTGATACACTCAGGCCCTGAGGAGAAGCACATCACTCTGGCTAGGTCCCTCAGTTCATAAGTGGCCAATTCCAAACCTTATGTGTGCTTCTTTTGCTAAGCTTCTCGGTATCCTGGATAAACCCACAGCTGATAGCAACCGTATTTGAGTCTAGAAACCTTTACAGGAGCAGATAAGCTCACCTTTATCTCTCAAAACAGCTGGTAGGCGGCAGCCATCCACCTTGTGGTTGGTGACCTAGGGCCTCATCCAAAGCACCGCCAAGGTTCTCTGTAGTTAGCCCCTGGAACTGTGGCTCTCAGCTTCTCTCATCTTAGCATGCCAGGACTCAACTTCCTTCCAGACAATTAGCTTTTGGAAGCTGGCGTGGGTAGTTTTCTACATGTCTCCTATTGTTTTTGCTACCCCAGTTGCATATCTGAAAGGTGTACAGTTAAAATCACAGTGAGATCCCAGGTTAGGAGCAAGATGGGATGCTCCCTTCTCATTAGAAAACCTCACATTACATTGTTGGCTGTGCTGGGAGGCAGGAAACCCTTCAAACTGCATCTTGGTTAGGCAGTTGGCCAATCTGGTCATGGTATCAATAACTTACTAAAGAAAATGCTAGCTTCGGGGCTGTGGATGCAGGTTTGAAAACCTTATTTGACAATTGACTAGCTGTGAGCCCTTGGACAAGTTACTGAAGTCCTCTAAGTCTCATTTTCTCATCTGTAAAAAGGGTTAACAAAACCCCGAGTTGGCTTCTTGAACATTTGGCTATCAATTGAATGTTAGCTGCCACTGGGTCAGCTCTAACCCATGGTGAAAAGTTACATATAACAACCAGAAAGCTGTCAAGTCCTGCACTGTCTTTAGGATTATTGGTATATTGGGCCCATTGTTGCAATTGTTTGACAACCCACCTCATTAAAGACTTACCTCATGTTCACCGACACTCTGCTGATCACACACAGAATCCTTTGATAGGAACGGTCTTTGCAGATAGCAACCCAAGTCAGCAAAATGCAGTCTTACCCTCCTTGCTTCATAGATTCAATAGGTAAAACAGCAGAAATAAAACATGGCATTATAAATGCCCATATAAAGCAGGACAAAACAAAATACAAACATACACCAGTTGCTGTGTGGCAGATTCCAGTAGAAAGTGCCCTATACAGACTCACTCCCTTCTCGTCCCTACGACCCCACACCCCACTCTTCCACGCATCTTAGTGGTTCTGCATTGGCAGTTTTTCTGGGTGTTTTTGCCACACACCCCTTGGCTTTTTTCCTTTTTTACAGTCTGGAATGAGGTCTCACTTTCCAGGTGCTATAGAGCAGTGGTTCTCAACCTTCCTCATGCCGTCATCCTTTCATATAGGTCCTCATGTGGTGACGACCTCACAACCATAACATTATTTTCATTGCCGCGTCATCACTGTAATTTGCTATTGTGATGAATCGGGTAACCCCTGTGAAAGGGTCATTCGACCCCCAAAGGGGTCGAGACCCACAGGTTGAGAAACTGTGCTTTAGAGTAGTAGGGTCCTCTTGCTTGTCATTTGGACAATAGAGAAAAATGTACCACAATTAAATGATGTCTTGCAGATAAATGATTACGGAATTAACAGCAGTGCATGGGGTAATTGGCATGTATATAATTGGTAGGGTGGTTCTCATTCTCCATATTGGGGGTTTTATTTTGAAAACCAATTTTGTTGTGTATTTGAGTATGCTTTGCACAGTTCATATTAATTTGCTACAGGATAGATTTTTTTCTTAGCTTGATAAGGTCCAACCTAGTGAGTTTGGGAGGAAGCTAGAACTATTGGTGCTTTCAGAGCAGGGACCTGTTCTTAGAACCTGTTTTCTGAAACTGATGATGCCATAGTGAATAGTTTTGAATGCTGTATGTGCATTTCTAGCCCACAGTAGTCAAGGGACATTTTATTCCAGAGAAGATCAAAGCATTTGAGGATTGGTGAGAGCTCTGTTCATTTGTGGGCTGAAAGAGCCTTTCCATTTTCTCCCTGGAAAAATTCATGTAGAAAGTTGATAAGATGGAAAGAAAGACTGAAAATCTAGGTGCCTGGAAATGTCATCCACTTTCCCATTTAGTCATCACATCACAGCCCAAGTTTTTAAAATGATCTCCACATAGCCCATATTTTCCTTGTCATCTCCCCATATTGAATGCTTTTGTGAAATTAAAATAATCTATTTGACTGTCAAGCCATGAAGATAATAGAATCAGGATGTTGGAATCAGGGGTGGGAGAAGAGAGACAGATGATGTGAGTGGCATGACCATACTTCTTTTAGAACAACAAAATGCAAATCCGCAGCCCATTTCTTTATCCTGGGGATATTGAGGAGCCATGCTAGGGTCTTGTGTGATCTTCCATGGATGTTTCCCTGGCTTTCCAATAAAAGGACCCCATGTTGATCTTGGGGGTAGATCAAAGTAAAAATGCTCCATATTTCTTATATATCAATCCATGTAGACTGTAGCTATTTGACCATTTTTCAAGGAAACAATAAGCTTTGGGTATGAATGTGAGCCAGAATTAAATGAAGCTAGATCTTCACATCTAGGTTCTGAGACTAGCTAGAAGATTGGCCAGGTTGCTCAATTATTCATCTTCTGTGAGCTGATACTACTTTGCCCTACAGAGTAGTTGTAGGAAAGGAAGACAAAGCACTGCGCAAGGTGTTCTATTGGTACCAGGAGTGTCTCTGTGTTTGCGGTCTTCCATTATCTGTTGGAATGGGAACAATGGAGTCAAGAAGGAGAACAGGAGCCAGCATATTCTAGCTTCTAGAATAATGATATGATGAAATAAAGAGGGAGCACCCAAAGTGCCTCTAAGGCTGTAGCCTTGGGGAAAGCAGACCACCACATCTATTGCTCATATGGAGCTAACCTTTGGATTTGCAGCCAAGAGCTGAACAACTGCACCAGGAGGGCAGAGTTTGAATAGTTGGGTTCAACTACTGGTTCTCCTCTGTCATCTTAGGCCGGTTACTCAACATCTCTGGACTCAATGGGGGCAGAGTACCCTGGAAGATTCTCTGCATAGACTGGATGCTCCACATAGGGTTTTATGCTCATAGTGGTGGAGGTGGAGGTGGAGGAGGAGGACATTGACCATCAGCAGCATTGAACATGTACTTCATTTCTCTAAGAACACAGAGATCCCGTCAGGTGCCAAAAGTTTGAAAGGGAAAGCAGAGGTTGGATTTTCGCATCCATAAATCTCCCAGGCAGGTAGTTCTGAAATCCACACCCGGGCCCTTTAAATACCTTCAAAGAACAGGGTGGTACATCAGCAAGACTTGGTGAAGAATTCAGGGGCATCCCTTATCAGATTTTCTTATACAACAAGAGAGATGGAGGGGAATTCTGGTTCCAATGTGGGAAGGGAAGTTGCAATTTATAAGGATGTTAGATCCTTGTAAGTTGCTCGACATACTGCAGCATACTGTGCTTACCAGAGATTAAAAAAGAGACTATCTAATTCGCCAGTTGTGAAGCTGATGCAGTCCTTTAGAGAAGACTATTCCTCAGTCACATTCCCGTACAAGTGTCTGAGTTGGGATCAATACAGTAGTGACAATGAGTCCCAAGTCATAGGTCCAGTCTCCTGGTGCACACATTAGCTAATTGTTGCTTCCCAGACAAGACCAACTACCCCACATCCAACCCTTCTCTTTATAGTTTCCAGGACATGTACTCTGGAAAAGACAGGAAAGCACATCTAGATCCCTGATTCTAAAGACATCCTGTAAAGCACTAGCTTTGATGAGCATTTCTGAGAAGTCACATGAAAACCCATCACCTCTTCAAAAGGTCAGCCATATGTTTAGGGGTCTCAGCACACCATCCACCCACCTTGGGACTTACCAACTTCTGCAATCACTTCTCATTCTCTCTCTCTCTCTCTCTCTCTCTCTCTCTCTCTCTCTCTCTCACACACACACACACACACATATTAATGCAGACACACAGAGAGAATGCGTCATGTGTCCTGGTGATGCTGTGAAGTAAGCACTGAGGTGCTAATTGTGAGATTAGCAATTCAAACTCACAAGTTGAGAGAAAGATGACACTGCCCGATCCCATAAGGATTGGCAGTCTTGATAAATAGTGGGTTTGGTCTCATATGGGTGTATGACACACACACAAATACACTTTATTGGTTTTGCTTGTCTAGAGAACCTAGTCTAAGATGCATTTTATGATGACAGAAAGGGTACCAAGGCCTGGACACATAGGACAAGGTTCTAACACAGCATTTCCATTCCCCAAAAGGATGTGCTATCTTCTCAAGGGCTTGGATGTCTTTCACCAAGTAGAAAGACCATGGAACTTCCAAGTTCAGTGTCATTATGGGAGTTTCATTAGGTGGACATGACTGATTAAGTCAGCCCCCCCACTCCTAAGATTGGGCTGATAGGATTAGGTGGGTCTTTCTGGCATGGCGAGTCTTCCTCCAACAATCACTTCATAAGCAAAGCTCTCAAGTGTTTGCAGACCTCATCACAGATGCTATAATCACCGTAAATTCCCAGATTCCACCACTTATCTCTCAAGAGCAAAGTCTGAATTCATAGTAAATGCCACAGATTTTAATAGATATCTAATAGTCTATAATAGATTACTGATACTTTTTTAAAGTTTCTTTTTTAAAATATTGGGCCGAACAAAAACATAGAGCAAAGTGCTGTGTGAGGTAGGATGTTGCCAAACATATGCCTATGATTTTCCACCAATCAGCTTAAGGAGAGAAAGTCTTCTGCTCATGGGGGTCAATACACCAACTTCAAAGGACTGTGTAGAGATTAGGAGATGATATATTGAAAGTGCCAAGCACATGCCAAGATCATACATAGTAGCAATTCAAGTTCTATAAATCCCTTTCTCTTCTTGCCTTCCTCTTTGACAGGGTATTGGTGATTGAATCTTTACTATAATCTGTTGGGAGACAGATATTAGTGACTCAGTGGTATAATTGCTTTCTATGAGATTTGATTGGATCATGAAGATTTTTCAGTGTGGCAAGGATGTTGAGTAGGGGAAAACATTTTGTTCGGCTGTGCAGGGGTCACCAGGATTCAGGAGCTGACTCAACAAAAGTTAACAGGTGCTGAGTAAAAGTCATGAGACTATATTCAGTGCGGAAAAGGTCTCAGCCCCAGGAACTTCAAAAATACTCCAGCAATGGGATACTCACTCACTGGGCCCCTAGTAAAGTCACAAACACATGTTATAGGTGGGGCCTCCCTGCTTTCTGAAAATTCTCCTGACCTCAGCTTTCCCACCCCTATGTCCATCAGCCCATTTAGAGAGCTTCTAGCCATGTGTTCTCAGTGAGCACGCTGTCCTCATGTTGGCCTCACATACGCTCATAGCAGAAGGTCGATTTCTCACAGGCTGCATGTTCCCTTGCATGTCCTTCTTCAGATCTCATTGCCTGGGACCATTTCACGTGTCTTCATTCTTTTCATACCTTAACAACTTCTTTGAGTTTTGAGCATGTGGAAACTTGTTGCCAGGTAGTCCCTCTGAAGCTTAGTCTGTGTTACAATACTCTCTTTCCCTTTTGCTCTCCCTGGGCCCCAGGTCAAGGGCTCCAATATGCATAGCCTCTCAGCCTCAGCCACCCTCTCTGATACCTGCATAGATGACTGAAGAATAACCACCTCCATTCATTGAGCGAAGGCTTCCTGGTGGTATAGTGGGTTAATGTGTTGGGCTGCTAACTGCAAGGTCAGAAGTTCAAAACTACTGACCGTGCCAAGGGAGAAGGATGAGGCTTTTTACTCCCATAAAGATTTATAGCCTCAGGAACCCACACGGGCAGTTCTACCCTGTCCTATCAGGTCACTACGAGTAAGTAGCTATTGACTCAATGGCATTACATGGATGAGATTCGTTGCATACCTGCTCTGTACAGTGTGCATGCTAAAGCCTTTCTGTGTATGGCATCTCCTTCCTAGGTATTCAGAAAGCTGAGAGCCAGTGAAATTAAATAATTTGCCCCAGATCTGGTGAGGTAGTGGAGCTAGAATTTGAATTCAGGCCTGGTAGTCGCCAAGCCCCACATTGTTCCATTTATGCTGCACCTCTCTAAATGGTGACCTGACTTCACGGAACCCGGAAGAGCCGCTCAGGCTCCTGGGACCTCGGTAGCCCAGAGGAGACTGTCAGCCAAGTGATGGATTTGGAGGCTGCCGCATGCCCAGCCTACCTCCTGCAAAATGTCATTAAAGGAGCAGGCCCTTAGCAGGCGCCCGAGGGAGTCTGGGCCTCCCAGGGGTACCACAGAGCTTGATGGCTGCTGGCATCTGAGTGTTTTCTGGTTGTTCAGAGATGGGGAAAAGGGGCAGGGGGTCAAGTCACTTAGTCTGATGATGGAGCCGAGCGAGGCAGAGTGAGTTTCCTGACAAGCTTGTATTTGGCAGGGGGCTTCCATCTCAGAGCTGACATGAGAGTTCAGTGATCATCTGGGTCAGGCATATCCAGGGGAGCAATTTGGTTCTGTGCATCTCCAGATGCCAGAGGCCTGACCTTCTGTTCTAGGTGGGATGGCCAGCTTGGCTGGCACCGGGCAGCCCAACAAGACCCTGAGGAATCAGACCCTGACCCAGACATGGCCAGGACTGGGGAGAGGCCCTCGAGTCAGAGCAGACTATGACAACCCGAGTCTGACATCTTTTCTGAGCCAAGGAGTCCAGCAGAGAGCTTTCATGGAGGACAAACTCCTGAGCTGGCTCTTGAGGGGGGTGACAGCGGAGTGAGAGAAACCCAGCTTCTTATACACCCTGTGTCTGGTGGAGGGGCCTTGGGGTTGTATGAGGAACAAGGCTCAAAGGTAGTTGGTGACATGGCTATCCTTAATCAGGAAGGGCCTCGGTGTGGATTAGCCGATGGGGGAACACACAGTGAAATTGCAGAAATTCAGTTGGTAGGAAATGGGAGAGAGGGACTGCTGAGGGGAAATCACTGCACATTTTCCTGCTGGCCCCAAGCACATTCTAGTCCCTTTTCCACCAGTTTTTGTGGTTGCTTAATGTAAAAAGAAGGCCCCTAGAGACTCCCAAATCCTGAGTGGTTTTTTGCTTAGGCTTATGATGTAGAGAAGCCTTCACAACCCCACTTTTCTGGAGGTGTTTAGACGGCTGAGGGAAAGCGGATCCGCATGGGCGAGGAGGTGATGGTTCGTTCTAAAGGCAGCATTTGGGGGGCCAGCAGTGAACTTGACTGCTCTTCAGCCTCCCTGGTGACCTGATAGGAGGCAGCAGTTCCCCACATCTTTCCCTCCTAGGGCCAACGGCCCCTGGGCTGCCAGAAGTAGCCAGAGTGAGCACATCTTCCACAAAGGCATCCTCTCCCCTCGCGGCAGGCAGCAGGCCACACGCAACTTGAGCCGTATCTCCGGAGGACCCTTTTGGAGGCAGCTCCTGTGCTCCGCTGTATTTCCCAGCACTTTTCTTTCAGAAGCACAAGCTAGATGTGAAAATAACTTTGGGGTCGGGGAGTGTGAATTTTGAAAAGAAGATGCGTGCGCATGTGACAGCCTGTTCCCCTGTCTGCCTCAGGTTGGGACACAGGATACATCTGGCGCCTCCTGTGGGTAAGTTTTGGTCATGAGTCCGAACTCTGGGAGCCCTCTGTTCACCTGCCATTCCCACCAGCAGCAGCGTCAAACCACCGGCAGTTCCCCAGGAGAGAGACAAGACGGGGCCTGCTGCTCCCACACGGAGTTCCAGTCTTAGGAACGCACAGGGTCATCACTGTCAGTTGCCATGGACCCGATAGCAACGAGGTTGGATTTTAGTTTGGAACCAGGCAGAAGGACGAAACTTGTGCTTGCCATAAAGGGGTTCAGTCTTGGAACCCACCGGGGGCAGAACGAGCTTGTCCTTTTGGGTTGCTATGGGTTGAATCAATGATGTGAGTTTTTTGGACCCATCTGCAGATAGGGGAAGCTGGGTTCCAACGACCTCACATGGGTAGGAGGTTGGCTGCAGGTCTGGGACAGGTCTTTTGGCAGGTGGGAAGGTTAAAAGAATCCTATATGAAAAGAAGACCATGCCCACGATGTGAGACAATGTTAATTTAATACCAAAAAAAAGCAAACAAAGCAAAGTGCACCACTGAGGACTCTGTAGAAAGCAAGAGTGCCAAGCACTCGATCGGCAGCCTTGACTCCTCTGAAGTCCCATCTCAAGCAGGTGGAGGAGTTTTGCCAGAAGACTTTCATTTAATTTGGCTTTCATTTATAAAAGGAAGAAGTGATTACATAAGGCTCGGGAAGTCGAAACAGTGCTGTTTTTCTCAGATACTGTCTCTATTGGGCTTGCCTGTGATGCCTCTGACAATCTCTGGGAGTTGAAGACATTCTCTTGCCCCAGGAAAGAGAGGCTCTCTGGACACCTGGAGAGAAAGGGCACTGTGACCTAAAGACAAAGGGGGTTGTGACGAGAGGGTGACAGGAGGAGTGGCTTTTGTGACTTATTTATTGAGGAGAGGAAGCCAGTGCTGGTTCGTGTAGCTGAATTTCCAGCTCAGGGAGGCAGATGTTGTTGCTCTCCCTGAATGGTGAGCTGGGGTGGAAGAAAAACCCAGGAAAGGGCTTGCATGCTGAATCTAATTTCTCTCATCCTTCTGCCTCGAGGTCCGATGCAGCCAGCTGTGGTGGATTGGCTTTGTTTAGTTATTAGACTTCGTGGGGAGAGAGTTGGAAAGCTGCCGGGATTCTCATCCTGGGTTTTCTGTTTAAGCCCTTCCTAATTCCACTCTGACTTTTCCCTCAAGTTAGAACCTGAGCAAGGATGCCATTGGCTCCAGGCCTGGTGACTCGTTCAGGAGGTATCTCCCCTGATCTGCGGCCCGAGCTCCACAGCTCCTTGGGACCCATCACCAAGCATTTCCAACTGAGCTTCTGCTCCACCAGCCTCAACGAGTCTGTTTGCTGGGTTGAATTGGACACACCTAGAGCAGCAAGGGCCCCTGTGCTCTCTGTGCTTCCTCCCCTCACTGCTGGTGACGGCTTTGCCTATGCACAGAGCCACGGGGGCGCCAAGGCATAGACAGCTATGCCAGTGTCACTGCCGAGGGCTTTGACTTCTCCTGTCTGCTGCAGAGTCAGCTACAGTTGGCTTGTGGATAGGCACTCTCCTCTCATGCCCTTGGCTGGACGCTTGCTTCTTCCTGATGGACTAGTCTGTCTGCCAGCAGTCCTATTTGCTAATGCCTAGGGTGGTGGTGGTGGTAGTGGTGATTGTGGTGGTCATGATCACAGTGATGTGGTGATAGGGGTGGTGATTGTACAGATGGTGATTATGGATGGATGTGGTCATGGTGGTGATGATGATCATAGTGGTGGTGGTGGTGGTGATTATGGAAGTAGTGGTGGTAATGTTCATGGGGGTACTAGTAACTGTGGTGGGATGTCTGCACACACAGCATTTTCTCCTTCCAGTGATTCGTCCCGGAAAAGGTAACCAGGGAAAAGAGGGCTGTAGGATGCATGCAGGCATTCCCTAAGTCAGTCACCCTGAGCATCTTGTTCCTTCGTTGAGCTGCATTGCTGGTGAGGCAGCTGCATGGCGCAGGAAGTTTTGTTTTCCATGTTTAGGGTCAAGGAAAAAATCTGTCTGTTATCTATAACCTAAACCCCCTGTGAAGCTTGTGCATGTGTGAATCTTAAGGAAGATAAATGGCCTCCCAGGGCTCACTGGCTCAAGTCTGATAGTTAGATGGACTATGAATTGGAGTGGGAAAGATCTGGAAGTAGAGAAACTAAGTTTTGTAACAGGCGAGTTATGTAAGTCTCTCATAAAGGGATACTTAAGCCCTAATCCCTAGGACCCGTAAATTTTACCTTATTTGAAAATAGAATCTTTGCAGGTGTGATCCAATTAACATGAAATCATACTGGAGTAAGGGGTCCCTAACTCAATGGCTGGTGTCTTGTGGGAATAGTCATGTTGGGACACAGATACACAGATGCAGGAAAGAACATCATGCAAAGACAGAGACTGGGGATAGCCAGCAAACCCCACAATCTGGGCAGAGAAATGGAAGGATTCTTCCCCTGGAAACTCTGGAGGGAATAGAAGCCACTTACCCCTTCATATGGACTTCTAGCTTTCAGAATTGTGAGAGTATCCATTTCTGTAGTTTCAAACTGCCCAGTATGAGGAACTTTGTTAAGGCAGCCAAGGAAACGAAGACCGCATCTAATGCACTCTGGGTTCAGGGCCCTTTTGTGCTATTTCCAAGTAATTCATGCCTACACCATCCAGTGAGTTTCCCGTGGGTTATTCATTATCCTGGCACTTTGATCCCAGGGACAAAAGGAGCTTCTCCATTGAAACAATGAGAAACAACACATCCAAAGACCTAGGTCCCAACTCAGGAGCAAGTGCTGGGGCAGCTCCTGTTTCTCTGTCTCACTGAGGTCAAGGGGAGCCCCATGGATGTGCCTGTCCCCTAGACTTCCCAGACTACCTGCAGAATCCCATCTCTCCATCTTTGTGGATTTGGTTCTGCCTGACCCTGCCTTTTCAAAGATCTGCCTGTGCCCTGTATTGTCTACGAGTCTCCAATTTTCGTTATCATCCTGAATTTATGCATTCTTTATACAGTAGCTGGTATTGGAAGAAAAAACAACCCTGTCACATACACCCTTAAACATGGCATCCCCGAGGGTCCAAGTTTTGTCTCTTCTCTCACCTTTGTCCCTTCCTCATCGGCTTCTTCCTCTCTTTTCTGGATTCCCTGCCCAGCACAGACATTTTCTTCCCTCACAAGGGATATTCTTTTTTATGCTCTACCGCTGCTTCTCCTTTACAGTTGTTAAAATAAGTCCCAGTATTCAGTCATTCCACTAAATCTCCAGATACAATATTTTCCTTTGCCTTCTCATGAGCAGTGTCTGCTTAGATCCCAGTAGAACTCTCCTTTTTAAAAAGAATGTCACAAAGCACAGGGATCCTGGCCACAGGATTTGTGTGCGATAACTCAGGACACCTTTCTGTTGGTAGTGGTTGTGAGGCAGGTGGTACACCCCAATGAGGGGTGGACTCCCCATCACTGAGATGAGGAAGAATCACTTTTCGCTGGCTTTATAATTCCGATCTCTGAGATTTTGTTGTTCTAACCATGTGTAACAATTTCTTCTTGCTTTAGAATAAAGTCTAGACCCAGGGGCTTGGTCTTAGGTTTCTGTCGCAATGTATTGCATCATCACTTTGTTGCTTGACACCTCAGTCTATGACAGTTGTTGTTGGGCACCAGAGAGTTCCTTCTGGCACACGGTGGCCCTAGGCACGACGGAACGAAACACTGCCTGCTCCTGTGTCGTCTCCAAGCTTTTCCTTTTGTTTGAGCCCATTGTTGGGGCCACTGTGCCCATTCATCTTGCCAAGGATCTTCCTTTTCAAAGCCCCTCTACTTTACCAGACACCATGTCCTTCTACAGGGAGTGGTCTCTCCCAGGGACTGCTGCAGAAGCTGAAGGTCCTCACTTCTCCCAGAGCTCTCGGTCAGATGCCCTTCTCTCTCTCATCTCCTCTTTTTGACACCCCATCCGGCCTTTCAAACCCAACTCAGAGTCCACTGCATGCATGAAATCTCCTTCAGTCCTCGCCCAGCTGGAATTTCACTCTTCTGTAATTGGGGTTTCCATTGGAGTCCATTGTATTTCTTTCCCTGAGAGGAGCTGTTGCTCATTATTTCTTATATGAAAGGCCTATTTTATTCCTCCTCTGGAGTTTTGGGGTTTCTTTCTATGTTTACTCTATGCATTCTTTATACAGTAGCTGGTATTGGAAGGCAATCAGTTAAGCTACTTAATTCAGTCCCCATTCTCTGGGCTGCCCCAGTCTGAAGGTCAGAGATTCCAGCCCATGTTTTCAGTCATTCTTCTCTTACTTCTCTCCAACAGGTCCCTTTAGATCAGCCAGTCAGCTCCCCCAGTGGCCCATTCTCTCCCCGCCAGGTGAACAGCTGACCCCGTTTGTCTGGGGATGTGCTGCTTTAACCACAGAAAGCCCCACATGCCAGAACGCTCCTCAGTCCCTGAGATAGCTGGTCTCCCTACTTCATACTTATCTGTCACTGGTTTGTGTTGAAAATTTCCATGCATTGAATTGTACATCCAAGCCCCATCTTTCTCTAGCAATTCTTTATACAGATGTGAAGGCTGTAACGGAGTGTCTGGCCCTACCCTGGCACCCCTAAAGTACAACTTCATAAATGTGATCTTTGAAGTTCTCACTGGCTCACCCTCCTAATCTGTTCTCTCTTTCTACTTGGTTTGAGCCTAAATTCTCACTGAGCCAATACAGCTGAACTTCCCAGGCCCACTTGCTCTTCCCTCTCTAAGTCCCTGCCTTGATCATATCAAGAAGGGTCCAGGAATGTTTGTTCCTACTCACATCCCTCCCTTCATAGCTGCTCTTTCCCCAAAGCTCCCATTAGCAACCTCTTTCATACCAGCTCACCACCACTCTATCATTCTCCCATGGGTGCAGAACAGGTGGGTGACTAGCCCAAGATCTCTTGGGAAGAGCCTAATGCTGTGGCCTGCTCGTGGAGAAGCTGGCTTCTCCCTCAAGTTCTACCACCCAGGGCCAGTGCTTTACCATCATTTTGTCATTTGTCAAATTCAGAAGTGAAATAAATGCTCATATTTTTATCAGCCCGACCAAATTTGAACTCTCAGCATCCCTCCCCATTCTGGCAGCTCTGCAGAGCACCTGATGCAAATATAAGCCAGATGACACTGGAAGGGGCTTCAGAAACTTGGCCTTGCCTGGGCACATTCCCCACCACCTGTCTCAGCTTGATTTGTAATTCCCATCTTTATCCTTTCATCCTCGGAGTAATCCCATCCTGGCCCAACTGTGATTAGGCTAAGAATGCCGCCACCTACAGCTAAGCTGTTACTTAAGGTCCACCAGAAGACCACGGTTATTTCCCC
>PVJH01042968.1:0-13919 GCA_004026705.1 Nesogale talazaci | reverse complement strand
GGGGTGGTGATATGCCACCTTTCAGGTATTAACCAGTCTCATCATGAATTTGTGCTGTGCCTTATGCGTCAGCTCTTTCTAGCGACAGTGATGCCAACGAGTCCCCGAAGACTGCCTTTTCAGTTGCTTTTACAGAGAACCTCACTTGGCACCTTCGTAAAATGTAGACTTCCGCTCCCATTCTCCACTGAAGGTCCATCCCGGGAACTATGTTGTTCCCCCCGCCAATTGGACTCACTCGGCCCCTAACGTAGATTTCAGGCCCATTTTGTTCTGCAGAAACCATCCTATCTTGGCTCTCTGAACCAAGAGAACGAATAGTCCCATCACATGACTCCGTGTGCCTCTTGTAGAGTTCAGAGAGGTGATTTCCATGTTTCCGCACTAATCTGTTGCCGTGGGAACCACATTTCTCATCCTGAAACATGACAGACCGTGGAGATCACCTCTGATAGCTCTCAGGCTGGAATTTCAGACAGCCACAGGCAAAGCAATCCAGTGCTCTGGGTGTGTCGAAGGTTCTGTAAGAATTTCCAGGGAGCACGTTGCAGACTGGCTTCCCACGGGTCGGCCGCCAGAAAAGGCATGCATGCCGGATCGCTGAATGCCAGCCCTCAGCTCCAGGTTTCGTTTATTATTCTCTGGAAATCAGGTTGTAAAAAAAGTAATTGCTGACACAACCTTAATGATCGCACTTTAGGTTTGCTGCTGTAATTAAGATAGGAGTTTTATTATACTCGACCTGCGAGAGCCTAGCGTCTGTAGCATTTAGATTTCAGGATTTACAAAGCAAGCAACTTTGATTCCTGCTGCTTTTGCTGTGTGGGCTACCCATTTCCTTTGTGCCTCCCTTACTTGTGGTTCCTGTAGAAAGCCACCTCTTTCCTGGCAAAAAGCAATAAACATCTGTGTTTAGAATAATGCCCTGCGGTGTTGATGCCCTGGCTTCCTGCATACTTATTTCAGGAACGTCACAGAGGGAGTGGGCTTTCTCCTTTAGATCCTCCCTGGCATAAACCACATCTTTGTGTTTGGGCAAGGGGGTGAAGGCCTGCAGGTTATTTTGATTAAAATTTAAAGAAGACTTCCTATTTCTATGGAATGGCATAGCCAGCCTGATATGCCAATAACTCATTGCTGTGGAGTCTATCCTGTCCAACTCCAGATGTGCCCATGCGGGTCACAGTGGGTCTCTGGGGTGGAGGGCTTTCAGCAGTTGATTTCTCATAAGCAGATTGCCAGGGCTTCCTTTCAAGGCACCTCTGCATGGACGCCAAACTCCAACCGTTTGGGTTAGCAGCCAATCCCTTTAACCATTTTGCACCACCCAGGGACTCCTTCACCTGATGTATTGGTTAGGAATTCCGCACAGAAGACAGTGGCTTAAATAATTAGTTTCCCATCCCCCTCCCCCCTTCCATTCTGGTACTGAGGATTTCAGAAGTTGGAATCCCTTTAACCATTTTGCACCACCCAGGGACTCCTTCACCTGATGTATTGGTTAAGAATTCCGCACAGAAGACAGTGGCTTAAATAATTAGTTTCCCATCCCCCTCCCCACTTCCATTCTGGTACTGAGGATTTCAGAAGTTGGTGGAGACTTGATTACGTAGCATCATAGGTTTCATTGTGAGTGCCATACCACTGCCCTTGATGGGACCCAGGAGCCTAGTCTACGGGCTGCTTCCACATGTCCTGTTTGGTGTCTCAGCTGCCAGTTTTGAGCCAGCAGGAAGTTCCAGGGAAGGAGAAGGGGAGAGGAAAGAGTTGCATCCCAGCTGTGAGCCCCTCTTTGAAGAAGTTCTCCCCCAAAGTCCCATTCCAAACCATCCACTCCCTTCTTCTTAGCCTAAATTTGATGCTACAGGAAAGGTAGCCATCAATTACCATATTTTTCAGAACATAAGATGCACTTTGCGGGGGGTGGGGGCGGGGGAGTGAGGGTGCATCTTCTGATTTGAAGGTGTGGTACCCCAGACCATTTTTGTATACTGGTACTATTTGATTCAGAATATTTTTTCCGTGTTTTCCTGCTCTAAAAACTGGGTGTGGCTAATGGTTTGGTGTGCCTTGTGATCTGAAAAATATGGTACATGCCTTGCCATCTCTTGTTTGAAAGTCACTGCTTTCTACTAAAGAAGGAGTAAAGAAAGAATATTGATTCGATGATTTGCATTCATTTCCATCACTGGTGGTGTGTAGATAAATAAAACAACCAATTCCTCTCTCTCCATTGTGTTGTTTGATATGCGTATCGTGATTTATGCAGGTCTTTAGAGCTCTGGTTGCATAGTGGGTCATGCTTTGGGCTGCTAGCCACAAGATTGGCAGTTCAAAACCATCAGCAAAAGAAAGATGAGGCTTTCTACTCCCATAAAGACTTCCAGTCTTGGAAGCACATGGGGGCTGGGGGGGGGGGCAGCTCTGCTCTGTCCTAAAGGCTCACAGAAGTTGTTCTATCCCAGGGTTGGTATGCGTCAGAATGGATTTGATGGCCAGGAGCTGTCCTTATTTTATGTGTCTTTCTTATCTATCACAGTATGTGGTATAAAAGAGGCATTTTTCCAATATGTGTTCATGCAGGTGAATTTTTAGTCATCAGCTACAAAATAGCTGTTTCTCATCATATTTATCTTTGAGTCTATTTAATTAATAGGGAGGTGACCATTTTGTAAGCATCCTTGTACTTTGTTACCATCCAATTGGCTGTGTTTTGTGAAGACCAAGGTATGCTAGAATGAATGATTCTTGGTTCTGCACCTATGCGTGGATCAGCCATACTTTAGTCTTCTGTGCTAGTCTGTCTGTCTCTACGAGGCTTTCCTCCCTTTGTACTGACCCTCGGCTTTACAGAATATATAGTCGTTCCTTAAGCAGCTGATTTTCTTGATGAGATTTAGCCCGTCTAATTGGACCAGGTACTTCCTGAGCTCTGAATTCATAACACTTCTTCATCCCACAAACTCCCAATGGCTAAGAACACTTTTATGACATGAATAATTTAAGATACCTTGTAGGTCTCCTGGCTTAAAGATAGCCCAGAAAGTTTCTCATGTGTGATATTTTTTAAAGTTAATTAACTAAATGCCTCTTTTCTCTCTATATGCTTTTCTGTTTTGTTTTAATCTATAGCCTATTCTCTTCTTGTTTGATAAAGAGAAGGTATTGAAGTTTTCAAGGATTTTGTCCTACTTGGATTCATAAGGGAAGCAGCAGTCAAGTAATCAAATGACCTACTGCATTGGCAAACTCTTCTGTAAAAGACCTCTTTATTTAAAGTGTTAAAATGCAGAACTGTGACTTCAAAAGATTAAGGTGCTCTGGACCCTAGCCGTGATGTTTTTAATCATTTCATATGCATGTGAAAGTGGGATCATGAATAAAGAAGAATTGATGCATTTGATTTATGATGTTAGTGAAGAATATTGATTAGACCAAGGACTAACAGATGAACAAATAAATCTGTACTGGAGGGAGTAAAGCCAGAATGCTCCTTAAAAGCAAGGTTAGTGAGACTTCATCTCCCGTACTTTGGACATGTGATCAGGAGAAACCAGTCCTTAGAGAAAAACCTCATGCTTGGTGATGTCAACGGGTCAGTGAAAAAAAAAAAAAAAGGATGCTCCTCAGTTAGATGAATGGACTCAAAGGGTGAAAGCATAGCAACCATAAGGTGGTGAAGGACCACAGAGTGCTTGGCTCTAGGATACAAAAGGTCACCATGAGTCAAAGCTGAGTCCCAGGCATCCACCAACAACAGCAGCCTCTGGAGAAGGTCATGGTGCTTGGTAAAGTTGAAGGCCATCAAACAAAGAGGAAGCCCTCACTCAATGAGATGGATTGACACAATGGACTGAGGGCCCCAAACAGAGTGATGACTGTGAGGAGAGGGCTGGACCAGGCAGCATTTCCTTCTAGTGTTCTAGAGCTGGAATTGAATTGATGGAACCAATGACACCAGACCTTCTTTTTATTTTTTGCTTCACAGTCAGATAATACTCCGTAAAATATCCAAAGCAATCTCCCTGAAATTAAAGCAACTTCTTAGAAAGCAGACATTATGCTTTTGTTTTGACTCCAAAGCCAGAGTGGTAGGCTTACTACCTCCCTTTATTACTTAATCAAGTAGGATAAAATAACTATAATTTGTGTGTGTCTCTGTTTGTGAATAAGGTGGGAGTTTACATTTCAGACTCTTAATTTTGTACTCAACAGTGCAACCCCCCAGGGGGATACCCCTCCCCCATCCCTCAATTTCTCTTTTCCCTCTATGAACCACTATCCTTATCTTCATCCAAGTTAGGATCTGTAACATTAATAATACTGTGTATCATACTTATTCTGTGCCTTTTCTCAGAAGACAGAATATTCTATTTGGATAAAATGTTACTAAATTACATATTTGTAACCCAAAGATGCAGATAACTTACATACAACTATTTTGCATATTTGAAATAAGTCAGTTTCTTTCACTGTCAGCTCAGTGGCTATGTTCTGGCACCTCTTCTCTGTACACTGGGCAAGGGAAACATTGCATGCGACACAAGTCTCTTCTTTGTAGCAGACCCTCTGGGATGTGACTCTGGGCCTGGGATTCCATTGTTGAGCTTACCATTGTTACAGACAGAATATTCCCAGCTAACAGACTGACCTTCTTAAGGTAGCCTACTTCTGGGCAATGGTTGTTCACTTTTGATGCATAATTTTAACTTCAAAACCAGGAACGCACTGTTGACCTTTTAGGTAGTTACAAAAACTGTGACAATGATGTTAAACAGTACATAGTGCATTTTCCAATCATCAATCCCGTTTCTAGTTTCAGTAAGCTCAAATCAATATAAAGGCCAGATAGTAAGACATTTGCAATTATAGACATTTATGAAATTGTGGTCTTCTAAAACCTCTAGTATCCATTAGTGACAGATGGCAATTTGTGTGTGTGTGTGTGTTTCTAGAAAGTCAAAGTGGTAGAATTGTATATAATGTTGGGAAATGTTTGTGATCTTAAAGTACTATTGTAAAATGAAATCCATTAGTATGGCTCAGAGATATTGAAAGTACATTAAAAGAAGAACTAACAATAAGCATAATTCCACAGTTCTCTGTCGCTCCACAACCATTGAGTGGCTATTATATATGACTCAGTCTTCTGAGCCCTGCTTTTGTGATGAAGTGGTGGCAGGATTTTCTGAATATTCATAAAAGATGATAAGATATAGCAAAAAAGTGTAAAAAAATGGGGGAAAAGTAATTGTCTAATTAAAAGAAATGCTACCATTTTCCTAAGATACATGATGCCATAAAGTAGTGATTAAGTTTGAATCTTAGCATCAGAGAGGCATACATTTGTATTCTGGGTTGATCTTCAAAAAGGTGGGATGAGGGTGGGGGTAGGGGCACATGTCTGACCTCCGCTGGCTATACAACAGAAGGAGAATCTGAAGCCACACCAGCCCAATGCCAATTGCTACAAGGCAGAGACCAGATACCCCATCCACCCTCCATCCTTCTTGGCTCTGTTCTGACAGCCACTGTTTCTCCCATAGGATTCTGCTTCTCTGCTGGGCTCGATAAAACATTGCAACAGGTACACAGGCTCACAGACAGTACTCATGACCATGGGGGTTTATTAGGGACGTTAACAGGTCTCCCTAAGCCAGCATCAGAAAACATTAAGCAGATAGTGTTTGACCAAGAGCAGCACCTCTTCTCAGGCAGCAAGTGCTTGTCTCTCTGGCCTCAGCTTCTCAGCCACAGTCCCTTGGCTTCTGCTTTGTCCTGTGGGACAAGCAGCCTGCCTGGCAATCTGCCTGACTGCTGCATGCCTTCTTCCCTCGGTCTCGGTGTGACTCCTCTGCTTGTCTGCACCACTTCAGACAGGGGTCTCACTGGTCGCTCTACTTTCTTGGTAGCCAAAGCAAACTCTGTTCCTGCATCAGAGATGGTCCATGATTTACTCAGAGGAGTGGCAAACCCAACCAAGTCTGAGTTTGAGTCCTCTATGCTTTTTTTTGCACAGTTCCATCCGATGCGCCTTACCAAAAAGGAAGGTAAGGCTTTGTCCACGTACTTGGGATATGTTATCAGGAAGGACTAGTCCCTGGAAAAGGTCATCATGCTTGGTACAGTAGAGGGCCAAGGAAAGGAGAAGGAAGGCCCTTGACAGGATGCATTGACCCAGGGGTCCCAACAATGGACCGACGTAGGAACAACTGTACAGATGACACGGGGCAGGTGGTGTTTCATTCTGTGGTACCTGAGGTCGCTATGAGTCGGAACCAAGTCTAAGACACTAGCAATCACCACACAATCATTTAGGGAGAGTTATAAATAAATGGCAAGAATAGCCGTAGTGAAGGTCACTTCACTACCACCTTTCTCTATTGAGTAGCATGTGACCAAGGGCCGATTCCTTATTGTGTTTCTGTTCATGAATTGGAAGAGACACTTCTCCCATTTCCAGGTCTATTTTAGAAAAAGGGATGAAATAAATGTCAGGTGTACCATAGTAGTGCTGACCCACAGGGAGTGTTTAGATGCTCACTTTTTGATATTAATACTTGGAGAACAGATAAACCATATACTTTTAGTTGGAGGAAAACTGTTGGAGGATACTTATCTTATAGTATAGTTAAATAGGATACACTTTCAAAAGAAACGTATACATAGAAAAAAATAACATCAACATAGGTGATCTTGATAGGTATTAACTAAAACCTTTTGGCTAAAGTTAAATATCAGCCAACAAAAGATAATATGCATCTTTCCTAGATGCATTACTCCTAGACCATCATATGTACAATGTCTGGCAGTTATTGTTAGCCTGTTTTGTCTGAAGAAAGATTTCTCAATCCACTTAATTTAGAAACCATTTTTTTATCTGATGCTTAAGTTGCTTTAGATAATGATTACTAGGCTCTTTTTTAAATTAGCACCAATTAAAACAAAAGAAGGTATGTGGAAATGACAAAGGGGGAGGAGAGAATAAAAGATTGGTAGGTATCATGTTTGCTTTATGTTTTATAGGTTTCCATGGACTCTGTTGTTAGTGTATTGTTAGGTCTCAAAATGAAGTGTAATCATTTTATTTCTGTACATTTCTTGGCTTTCTCTGGTGATTTAAGGTGTATAATTGAAGAAGTGTTTGCTCGTTGCCAAAATTTTTATACTCTCAAAATAGGAATTGTGGCAGAGGCTACGGGTCCTCTATATGCATCCTTCCATTCTTTGGTAATAATAGTTGTTGTTTTTTAAATGGAGGAGACTGATTTTAATCAATGTGTGAGTCTAAGTTCCGTCCCATATGACATAAACTAAAGTTGCCCTGTAACACCTGGGAAGGACCCCTACAGAGAATAGGCATGACCTTTCCAAAATATCTTTTCCTCTCTTCTGCTGCAAGGAATATGGATGCAATGATGAGATATTAGGGAGACGTCCTACATCTGAAGAGAGAGAGCAAAGTGCTGAGCAGTGTGGAGCAGCAAGATGGACGGATCCTGGGTCTGTGGTGTGTGATGAGACACCTCACTCCCCCATTTAGACTCGGTTACGTCTCCAATGATTAGGATCATTTTTTTACTCATAGCCAGAAATAATTCTAACATGAATAACATACTTTTTGAATTACAGAATATATACTATATTCCAATCTAGATTCCCCAATCTAGATTCTTATTCTGTTGAGCATTGCAGATCTCTTGTCTTCGCCATGTGTCAGTTGTGTCTTTCTCTTTGGAATGCCCAGTCTCTCCTATAAAACCAGCTCTCATTATTAATCTCCTTCTGCAAGTTTGTGGACTTGGGTCTAGATTTAGCATTACCAATAGCAGCATCAATAAAGCATCAAGATTCCTTTTTCCTTGAGTTTTTAGACAAACGAAAACCTTTTTTTTCCCTTTATGTGGAACGTGTTCCAGCTTACACAGAGTGTGGTCAGCAATTCCTCAGATTGATTTTAGCTCCTCCAATTTACTTATAGAACCTCATAAGATCATCCTTAATTTTCATAGTACTTCTATTGTATAGTTCTACCTTTTTCCAGAAGACAACATCTTTAAAGAGAAGAAAATTTTTACAGATTGTTTTGGAAATAGCTAAAAGAAAAGATTCTGCTTTCTCTTTCTCTCTTTTCCTTCCTTCCTTCCTTTTTCTCCATTAAGGGACCCTAACAGACAACCTCAGGACTGAGTGCTTAGCACCATCTCACCCTGTTGGCAGGCTGGGCAACTTTACATCTGGTTCAGGTTGGACGGAGGTTTACTTCACTTGTCTGTCATGCAAGGACTCGAAGTTCCCTTGTTCTAGTTCTTCCCTTGGCAGATGGTCAAAGACCAAAAGACTGGGCAGAAATAGAATCTCTTAAAGCCTCTTCTGAAAATGGCCATCCAATCACTTGCAGTTGAGGCCACTCGCCATAGTCTGAGTCACGGTTGGATGCCCCGGGAATTCCATCGGGAGGCAGTGGAAGGTTACATGTCCAAGAGTGTGTTGTTCTCTTACTGAAAACTAAAGAATTTGCAGTGATACTTCTTTTTGCCATACCATGATGCATGAGTGCAGGTTGTCTTTTAACCTCTGATATATACGCACATGCATATAGGCCCACACATGCAAAGAAGCATCAAAGGCTGAGCCCTGGTGGTATAGTAGTTGTGCGCGGGACTGCGGCCCACTGGGATGGAGGTTTGATTCCAGCTCCACGGAGCAAAGGCTGGGCCTCCTACTCCTACCACCCGAGGGCAGTGATGCCTCCCCCCCCCCCCAAAAAAAAAAATCCTTACCGCAAAGAAGCATCAAATTCTGATGTCATGAAGCAAATGGAGTCAACTCTAGAAAAGACTAAATGTCCTTTGTGGGACTTGAAACATATGTGAGAGAATTCCTGATTTGTTGTTGTTAAGAAAGATTTTGGATTTTATAGTATTATAATATAAGTAGGTTGGTGAGATAGTTAAGGTTTTTTGTGCCTAGCTGGTTGATAAACACATGTGGGATTAATTAAAGGGCAGAGAGATAAGTGGCTTGGTTAGCCTCACCTTTCTAGCTCTCAGGCCTCTTGCTTTTTGATGGTCGGACCAGGGTGCAGCTATCTTAGCCAGTTCCCTGCTTCAGCTGATAAGGCTCACTTCATGCAAGACATTCCTGAGGAGAAAACACATGGACCTACCCTGATGCAGCCCTGAATGCTGGAACAGTTTTGTGGAGACTCCTGCCAGCGCTGAGATGCTTACAGACTCACTGATTTGGCTTTCCTCCTGCTGTCAACATCATTGTGTGTGTTTTGTGAGATTGAGAAGGACTTTGTAGATTGGTGTTGAACATAGGGACTAATGGACTTATGGGCTCGGACAGCACTGGGTTGGGATGCTTTCTTAATGTACACCTACCCTTTATTTAAAACTCTCTCTTATACATAAGAGTTTCTATGGATTTGTTTCCCTAGATTACCCAGACTAACACAGTTGGTCAGTTAATCAAACTTCACATTGTGTGTGATGTGCTTAAGGAATGCTCAATGTCAAGGCTCTCCGCCTGTGGTTCCTGAAGGACACAGTGTGTCTCTTAAGGAAATTTGCTTTTGATTCTGATAACTGGTGTCATTTCATTTTAGGCTCCAACTGCTCTGATGTAATGGACAAAATGAAGATAGTGGTTAACTTTACTACCTCAAATTCTTCTAGTCAGTGGTGCTTTGAGAAGTAAAAATAGTCTGCTCAACGAAGTGTAGTTTCTATAAATGATTGCAATATACTTGGAGACCTCTGTGAGTATAAAATATTATAGCTTCGTGACAGACCGCTTCCCAGGTGGTCACAGGTCAGACCAATTATACATTGGTGCCCCAGCTTTTAAAAATTTATTGCTCGTGCTGTCAGATCACAGTGTGAGAAACGGAACCACTAATCAGGACGGTAGAGTTTTATGCTAGTGAACTGAGGGGTGTGTGCTAATGTGGTGGATTATGGTTAGTCAATTTCCAGCCATCTCGGCATTATTCCTTGTGAGAAGGACATTGGCACCTCACAGGATATCCTTTTGCCCCTGCATATTTTCTGGTTTCTTTGCAGTTGGGCAGGACCACTTCCTGGATCTTGTCAATGGGCTGTGAGTAGATGCTATTTGTAATATTAAACAAGCATCCCTCACCCTCATGCCTCTAAGAGCAGGTACACCACCCTCTAGTTTCCTCTTTCTCCTGCTGCATTGACCTGAAAGTCACACGAGATGATGCTATCATGCGTTGGGAGAAATGAGGGTCATGGAATGACCACGTGGAATCAAGCCAGCTGGATTCTCATGGATCCTTCTCTAGAAATGGCGAGGCAAGTAACACATCTTGTTGGACTGATGCCTGAGCAATTTGTGAGGGACTGTGTTCATGGCATGCTCTGACCAGCCCCACCCGAGCAGTATTCACATGTCTGCAAGCTTCATAGTTGCACATGTAAAATTTTATAAGTGATATTGATATTCATAAAGCAGTTGCAGTCTTCCTTTCATCTCTACATTCTTTCCAATGTGAGTATGTAGGGCTATCATTTCTATTTTACAAATAAAGCAACCTAAAGCCATAAATCAACCTTTCTTATCAATCCATATAACGATAACATTACCTCCTTCATGGGGTTTTGGTTTAAAGTTATACAAATCACTCATTTGGGTTGTGATTGTTGATAGTTATCCAGTTGTAGAACTTTATTAGACTTGCGGTTTTAGAAAATTGTAAAACAGTGAGACAAAATAAGCCCACAGGTGGTATGTTAAACATTGTGCTGGTTTATTTTTGTCTTGGAAAATATTCAGCATTGTCATATATTTCCAGATGACGCTTGCCCCCTTCACACACACACACACACACACACACACACACACACACATACCAGCTGAGAGATGCAGAGATGGTATGGACTAGGAATCAAGAGACCAAAGTCAATTCACTGTGGGATCTTGGGAAACCACTTTAATTTTATGGGACTCCATTTTTGTCTCTTGGAAAGAAGAGGTTGGGGCAGATTAATGTTTGCCAACCTGCATGTCAGTATCCCCCAAACACCAACCCGTCTGCTGTCTAGTCAGTCCCAACACAGTGCAACACTAGGGGACAGGGAAAGCCAACTGACCAAACGGAAGCGCGGTAGATTACCACGTCTTTCTCCCACAGAAGGACCGGTGGGTTTGAACTGCCAACCTTACGGCTAGCAGGTGCACGTTAGGGTTCAGCGCGGCCCCATCAGGACTCCTCTACTCGGTGTTGCTGTTAGGGGGCATTGTGTCCCTTCCAAGTCATGGAGATCCTGTGTACAAAAGAAGGGAATGCTGCCTGCTCCTGCTTCCTGTTCCCTGTCTTTGCTGGTCAAGCCGACTCACAAGCTGTCGGGAGCACTGTGGTAGACACCGGGCAGATGATTCTAACTGCGGTGGACATGCAGGGTCTGCGTATTTCCCCCCAACAAACACACACGACCACACACACACAGTTTAAAGATTTTAAAAGGTGACAATATATGAAATGAAAAGAATCACAACTTATGATATGTGTATATTTATACACATGTGTATATGGACAAGGGATTTCAAACAGTTCACAGAAACGAAATTGAAAGCTAATGAAACTTTTCTACAAACCTTTTGCAATGCCCTTTTACACACTTATGTGTGTGTTGGGGGTGTCACAAACACACAGGGACTTTAAAATGTTCCCGAACATTTTTCATTGTCTTTTCATTTCATTTTTTCATGTGAATATACATGTGTATATATATATATATATATATATATACACACACACATACACACATATCCAAGGGACCTTTATTTACCTATCTTATCTATATCTATCTATCTATCTTTGATATATACATTTGAGCAAAACCAAACTCTGCCATTGACTTGATTCCGATACATAGTAACCATATCAGATAGGACTGAATCCCCCTGTGTTTGTAAGACTGTATCTTTGTGGGAGTGAAAAGCCTCATCTTTCTCCCACAGAGCAGCTGGTGGTTTCAGCTGGTCTCCCACTTGTTGGCCAGCAGTCCAAGGCATAACCTACTGCACCACCATGGCTCCAGAACACACATATGTATGCGTTTGTATATGTATCCATGTATGTGTGTAGATATACACATACATTTATGTGGGCATATGGCATATAAACACATAGACAAGTGCATATATATTACATAGAGAGCATGAATGTGTGTGCGTGTATTTTTATAGTCTAACATACGTATTCATAGTCTGTAAATGTAAAATATTACATGGTTAATATCATAATTGATCTCGTTTCTAATTTTAATTTTATTTTTATGTAATATTCATATATTCTGTTTTTACAATATTTTTGAAAAGGGGTGTGTGGGGCAGGGCTTCCCTTTTGGTGTCCACGTGGAGAGGAGAGCTTCAGGCAGCAGCCTGGCTCAGCGTGGCTCAGCATGGCTCTGGGCAGCATGGGGAAGCTCAGTTGTTGCTTTGGGCGGGAGGGGTGCAGGCGGACCGGCATGGGGGCAGTTCACCTTGAAGGTCTGCTTCTCTGAGCTCCTGTGGTTTGTTTTGTTTGTTTGATTTTCCTTTGGGAACGGAAATTTGGTGAACACTGGGTGACAGTAGCTGTATCTAAACTGCCCATTGCAAATGAACTTGTGCATGTGAGGCCTTGCTGGAGGAAGGGACCCCAGACAGCCACGGAAGCCGCTGTTGGCCGTGTTGGCCGTGTTGCCAGAGTTCATTTGGGACAAAAAGTCCCTGGATGAAGAAGAGGCGCTCCCATTGTAAAGCAGACAGAGCTGAAGGGCTTGCCACCTTGTCACCAAAATGGTCTGTGCTCACAGGGCAGGTGGGAAGGACCTCATCCCTGTGCCTCGTTCACAGTAGCAGTGCACAGAATAATGTGGCACTGGGTGGTTCAGTGGCGGGATCCTCACCTTCCTGAGGTGAGACTCAGGAAGGTCATTGAGGGCTGCCACCCATTGGGCAGTGGAGGGGTGTGCATTACTACGCTGCTTGACAGGTCTCAGAGTTAGAAAGAACAGGAAGAATGGCCCGCCGATTTAGTTCACAAAGTCAGCCATTGGAAACTAGTGGTCTGGTCCACACCCAACCTTGAGACTGGCCTGGGACCAGGAAACATTTTGTTCCTTTGTGGGGGAGTAGCTACAATGGGGGGCGGGAGGGGATGCAGTTTGAGGGCAGCTATCGGTGACAAGCATTTCAGAGACCTTCCATGGGGTGGCTCGGAACCCTGGGACTTTGTGGGTCACGAGGTGGACTGCTCACCACCTGGTCAGTGGTTCAAATCCACTAACTGCTCCTTCGAAGAAAGAGAAGGCTCTCTGCTCTTATAGTGTTACAGTCTTGGAAACCCATCCGGCGGTTCTGCCCTGCCCTGTAGGATACGATGTGTCTGTGTCGGGATGGGCCTGGTGGTAGTGAGTTCGGTTCAGTTTGGGTTCGACGAGGTGACTGTGAGATGGAATCAGATCGATAACAATGAATATCAAGGAGTGTGCTGCAGGACCCCTAAACCTTTCGGCCCAGGCTCTGGCTGAAAAAAGTCAAGTTTAGTGCTCTGAGCTGCTGATATCAATGCCCCCCGCCCTCCATCTGCTCCTCTTACCTAGAGATAGCACAGAAAGGCAATTTGCTAAACGTCTTGCTATATGTATAGAAAAATGAGTACTCGCACTCTGTTCAGATATGTCAGGAACTTCTCACGATTGGAGAGCTGGAACCAGCTTTCCAGAAAGCTATTTCCAACCTGGCACTTATACATACAAGCCATCTTCCCTCGCTACCCAAGCGTGAATTCCCCGAGTTCCCTAAATGCAGTTATGTGCTAATTCCAACTCCTAAATGACTCTCAGAAACGAGGGAAATGCCGGGGTTTGATGGCCCAAGCCCACCAGGCTGTCCTGCCT
>PVJH01042967.1:0-13927 GCA_004026705.1 Nesogale talazaci | reverse complement strand
CGTGGCTGTGTGGGGGCGCGGCTGGGTGTGGGGGTTGTGGCCAGCTCTGAAACCTGGACAGGACTCAGGCTGTGCGGTTTCAGCTGGGAACCGAGAGTGGACGATTTTCAGGACACCCTACTGATGAGGAAAGACCGCATGACCTGTGCTTTCTTATGAATTCCTCCTATACATCCATCCCCCCGTGGGTGGGATGGGGACGCCCTCTGAGGCCACCCTCACAGCAGACAATGGGGGAGAGCCTGTTCCAAGAAGACCAAAGACCCCAATGAGGGAGCCTCCAGCCCACAGCGACCTCAGTCTGGGAGCCGCCCCTCAGCGTTGCAAGGAACCGGTGGGGCCACCTGGTCTTCCTGGCTGCGCCCACTCCTCTGACCACGCCCCCTCAGGTGGCCAACAGCATACCCTGCACCAGCCTCCCTGTTTGCCTGTGAGGGAGGTGCCCCCCCACCCCCCACCCCCGTCAGCACCCTGAGCCCAGGAAGTACGGCGAGTGGGGCAAGAGTCATCTTCCTTGGGGTGGGTACTGGCCGGGGGAGGGGACTCGGAGGGAGGCTCACCCCAAAGTAGGCGCCACGTCCATCTGTCCAGAGGGCGACCAGGTCCGCGTTCTCGGCCTCGCCGCGGTCAGACATGCCAAAGAGCACGCCGGCCCGCAGCCTGCGCACCAGGAGCTGGAAGTGCACCGTCTCCTGGGTGTAGTTGACGCTCCAGGACAGCTCCAGGGCCCCCTCGGGGTCCAGCGGGATGTGGTAGGTGAAGGGGGTCTCGGGGGGCTCCGAGCCCTGCAGCGCAGCCACCAGGATGACCAGAAACACGGCCACGGCCGTGCCGTACATGGAGGCTGCCTCGCGTGCGCTGGGGCAGGGGAACCTGGGCCGCCTCCGCTGGGGACCGGGGGTCTGCATGCCGCGCCTTGCTCTCGTTCAGTGGGGCCGCTGCACCTGGCCCTTTATGCCCTGTCCCCCAACAGGAGGGGCTGGGGCTGCTCTGATAATCACATTTGTCTGGTGGGCAATTCAATTGTCCCCAGCCCCTCCCATCAGCCCATGCCCTGGAGCCAGAGGCCCAGTGTCCGGCCTCCCTAATTGGCTCTAATGAGACATGGACAGCATCAGTGGGTCTGAGGAGGCCCTGGCCGCCCCAGCCCATCCCTCTGGACCCCCGAGGACTGTTCAGGAAGTGGCCACCAGTCCTGGGGGACCGGGAGGGGCTGTGCTGACCTCATATAGGCAGCAGGCTGGGGCCGCCACCCATCCACAGGTGGGGAGACTGAGGGTAGCAGGGTCACTTTGGAGGTGTCCTGTGAGGGCGGGGCACCCAGCTGCTGTGGGCCCGGTCCCTGCAGTGGTTTCTACAACAACGGGGGGGGGGCAGGGGGAGGGTGTCGGGGTAGGGGGGATCGACAATTTTCAAACTAAAAATAAAAGACGGCCTGCAAATAGACCGGTGTTCAGACACTCTCCCCACGGCCTGCTGTTCCTGCCGCGTCTCCGCTCTATTTCCCCACAGGCTCCAGCTGGCAGCCCCAGAAGGCGTGGGCGTGCTGCTGGGAGGCTGGGCACAATTGGGGTGCAATCCTGGGGGTGCACCATTGGGGAGCTGGGCACAGATTTGGGGTGCACTATCAGGGGGTGCATGGTGGGGGGCTAATCACTGACTGGGGGTTCACTGCTGCAGGTGTACCTTGGCGGGCTGGAGACAGGCTGAGAGTGCACTTCTGGGGTGCACTGTAGGGGCTGGTGACAGAAGGCAGGTCATGACCAAGTGGGGGATGCATGCAATGCTGGTGGGAGGTAGACCACACAGGGGCATGCTGGGGCAGATTGTGGGGTCCCTTTCTGGGGCAGCTTGTGGGTGTGTAACAAGCCGTCAGGAGAGGGCCTGGCCCCGGGGGAAGCCTGCAGGCAGTCAGCCTCCAATGCTGTATCTCACCAGGCTACTTCCACGTGGCTCCAATTCCTCTGACAGCAAAGGCCAGCTTGAGGGGCCCTGCGTGGGCTCAGGGAGGCTCCCAGGCAACCCCAGACCACAGCTGGCAGCTGGACAGCAGGCGGAGGGGCTCCCAGGGGTCCTGGGAAGGCCTCGGTGACAATGCAGACGCTGGTCTCCGTCATGCATCTCCCTGGGGGCCGGAGGTGTGGGTGCAATTCCCCTTGCCCAGCTGGAACCCCCGCGCCACCAGCAGACCAGGTGATACGGGGCGGGGAGGGGTGATGCCACATAGCGCTCTAAAGTGTCTGTGCGGGGTTTCTGTAGAAATGGCTTATTCGTTTTTTAATTTTCTCCCTCCTTCCCTCCCCTGTAAACTTCAAAGGCTGCTTCTTTGGGGGTGAAAACCGTTTCTCTTGACGTTTTCCTCTGCGGTGACAGTGGTCTCGCGCAGTGTCTGACTTTCAGAGGGGGACGGCATCCCAGAGCGTGCACCTTCCAAATCCATCTGCGTGGCGAGACTGGGCAGTCTCACCAGGTTGTTCAGGGATGCGTGCTAGTCCATTGTGTGTGTGTGTGTGTGTGTGTGTGTGTGTGTGAGAGAGAGAGAGAGGGGGGCGGGGCTATCCTTCTCTTCCTCCACAGACATGCATTTTGGTTGCCCATAGCTGGGCTATTGTGCACAGCACCGTGCTAAGCACAGCATGCACATATCTGTTAATGTTTTCTTTTTATATGGGGGGAGGGGCCGGGTGGAGAAATCGGTGGGTCACATGGCATTTCTGTCTGCCTCTGCTTAGGGAAACCCCAGGCTGGTTCCCCGTGCCATCCTTCCAGCAGTGTCCGGGTGGCTCACTCACCCGCCTCCCTCGCCGGCAGGTGCCGATCTGCTGTGGTGTCTCCCTGAAGACTGCCCGCAGCAGGTCACCCCTCCTGGGTGTTGAAGTTTGCCTTCCTCTTGGAGCTGGTCGCCATGAGCCTTCTCCAGACGACTGTCGGGCCCCTGGAGGTTGTCTTTGGTGAATTGTCTGTTGCTGCCTTCGGCTCACTTTTTAATGGGGTCACTTGTGCTTGTTTTCTCGAGGTCTTGACGTCTTCTGCAGGCTTTAGAGACTGGCCTTTGATCAGATACACCGTTGCCCATCTTTCCCCACCCCCACCCCCCAATCTGTGGACTCTCCTGAGGTCGTTGGATAGTCCTAAGTGTTGTATTTTTAGGAAGTCCTGGCCTAGGAGAGGGGGCAGAGGTGGGTGTTTCTCCCTGGTCTCTCGGCCCTGAAGACTGTCACAGTGTCTCCATGGATGATCCTTACATTTCTGTGGGTCATATGTGTCCTTTGCCCATCATTTGTTTTTCTAGACGATGCGTGCCCATGCCAAGGAAAGGGGACCCAACAGAATGGTCACGCTATAGACCAAGACCCCTGAGACCATAAAGAAGCACGATTTTGCCGAAGATCATCCCACAATGGCCGCAGCTGGACATGGGCTCAGGAGAGGACGTGAAACAAGGAATCTCATTGCTGATGCCCGCTGCATCTAGGCTCAAAGCAGAGAACGCCAGGAAGGTGGCGGCTGATATCTCATTGACTAGGCAAAGGCTTTTGGCGGTGGGGTCCACAATAAACTACGGGTCACCGTGAGAAGAAGGGGAGTCCAGAACACCTCACTGTGCTCATTCAGATCTGTGTGTGGACCCAGAGGCAGCTGTGGGGATGGGGCACGGGGACGCTGCCTGGCCTGCGAGCAGGAAAGGTGTTGGCGTCAGGGCTGGGTGCTCTCAGCACCCGTGCTCAGTCTGAGTGCCGAGGAACTGGTCGGAGAAGCTGGCGTCTGTGAAGAAGAGTGCGGTACGCGCATGGGAGGAAGGCTGATGACACCCTGTGACGCGCAGGTGACCCAGCCTCGCTTGCTGTAAGTGAGAAGGACAGGAAGTCCTTGCGGGTGAAGATCAAGGTCGGCAGCCTTACGCACTGTTGGTGACTCAAGATAAAGAAGCCTGGAGTCTCACACTGGACCTGCAGGGAACCTGGTGATACACGGAGAAAAGCGGAAGTTGTGGAGGGTTTTGTCACATTTGGGTCCACACTCCATGTTGGTGGAAGTAGCTGTCAGAAGGTCAAAAGACATCACACACCACAGGCGTGGTCCTTCTGCGGCGGATGACCTCTTTAGAGGAGTGGAAGGCAGGATGCAGCTTTGAGGACGACGGTGCGCCTGACCCCAGCCACGATGTTGTCCTTTGCTTAGTGGACACACACATGAAAGCTGGACACTGAATGGGGAAAGCTGGACACAGCTGGCTGAGAATGGTTGTCTTTGAATGATGGAGCTGGAGAAGAAGAACATGGAAACTGCCCGGGGTTGCTGAAAGGCCAGACCCACCTGTCTGGGAGAATTCCGGCCAGAGCAAACCTCAGAACAAGGAGGGCAGACTCCACCTTACCTGCATCGGACACTGAGATGGTGGGGGTCAATGATGCCATCCTGGCCGATAGACACATGTGGGGTTAAGTGAAGGGCAGAGAGATAAATAGCCTTCATCGTTCTCTAGTCTCTTGCTCTCTGGGGGTCGGACCTTAGTCAGTTCCCTGCTTCAGCTTGCAAGGCTCCCTTCCTGCGAGACATCCCTGAGGAGAAGCCACATGGACCTGCCCCGGTGCAGCCCTGGTGCTGGAGTAGCCGCGTGGAGCCCCCTGCCAGCGCCGAGATGCTTCCACCGCCACCGGATCCAAAGACTTTCTCCCCACTGGCCTGCCTGTGATGCTCCTGCATTCAGCGTCCTTGCGGATGTTTTGTGAGTTTGGGGAGGACTTTGTGGATCGGTGTCGGGCATAGGGGCGAAGTCGGACTTATGGGCTTGGATTGGATGGGGTTGGGATGCTTTCCAATGTCCACTTGCCTGGGATATCAAACGCTTATCGTACAGGAGTTTCTGTGGGTTTGTTTCTCTGGCTCACCTCCACGCACAGCCATGTTGTCAGGAGAGACTAGGCCCGGGAAGGGACATCAGCAAGGACCAGAGCTGGACTCATGGGGTTCTTTCCCTGTACCAGGCTGAACACGGGGTTCTTCTCCAGCGCAATCGCCCACCCTGTCTCAGTGCTGGCAGAGGATGGCAGAAAACAGGAGGTGCTCACGGTGTGGGGTTAGGGTTAGACCCGCCTCCCGTCCTGGGGTAAAGGGTCCACCTGGCTGCTCTTTCTACCTGAGGCCTGAGGCTCAGGTGTGGCAGCATACCCAAGGCCGCACCTCTGTCCGGAGGTGTGTGGGGAGGTGGCAGGTGCCCAGGTCAGGGACTGACTGTGCTGGCTGCTGACCCTGCCGGGTGGATGGGAAAAAGCTGGTCCCTGGGCAGAATCGTCCATGCAGGACATTGAAAATGAGCCTCTGGGCCCCAAGGAACCCAGTGCTCAGCCCTGCTTGTATCACTGCCCAGTCCGTGTCCCCCTGGAGCCGGGCCGGCCAGCCCCACTCATGCCTGAGGCAGGGGGAGCGTGTGAGGGGTCAGGGGTCAAGGGGACCGGATAAAGGGCAAGAGGAGGATGGAAGGGGGTGCTGTGAGTAGGCAAGGAGGGGGATAGGGGAGGGGACTAGTGCAAGGGGACGAGAGGTGGGAGAGACGAGGATGGGGGCGTTTCTTAAGGGGGGGCGGGGGGGGCAGGATGAAGCCGGTATAGTGGGCTGGGTGTTGTGTTATGAGGAGCCGGGGGGTGGGATACCCCCTCCACCTTAACCCCTTTGCTTGCCCCCCCCCAAGACTGGCGGCGGTGGCAGGGGTGGCAGTGGCATCAGCCCCCACCCCCACCCCCAATCAGGAGATGAGCGCGCTGCACCGCTGGCTTCCGGCCAAGTCGCATCGAAGGCTGACCTCATTCGGAACCCATTTTGGGTTTTAATAAGCCCTTTGCTCTTCTGTAGCCGCCTCTGCTCCGCTGACAGCCCCCAGCTGTACGCCCCCTCCCTCTGCCACGTGAGCCCTGGGGGTTGCAGCCAGCAGGGCAGAGGGGACCCCTCCCCACCGGGCGCTGGGCGACGGGTTAGCAGGGTGGTCTGGGCACTGACGTCATGAAGCTGCAGAGGGACCAGCTGAGGCTCCCTGAGGCCAAGGCCACTGGGATCTCAGGGGCCCCATCTGGGCCTGGCTCTGAGGGCTTGAAGCTCACGCCCCGACCCCCGGCTGAGCAGGCCTTAGGGGACCCCTTGCCTGTGGCTTAAAGGCCCGTGCTTTCAGAGTGTTTTTGTTTTTGAGGGGAAGATCATGCCCAGCCCAATGTCTCGCCCAGATGCCGCCCTGGGCTTAGGCTGCCCATGGTGGGCAGAAATTTGGCAGTGGCCACAGTGGGTCAGCATGAGGAGCTGGATCCTGGAAGTGGGGAGGACAGGCATCCTCCAGGACCCCTTTCCTTTCTAGAACAGCCCATAGGCCCGTGGGGGCTGACCTCCTCGTGCTCCCTAAGGCACACACACCCCCACCAGCCCTCTGGGAGTTCAGCTGCAGAGGGCACAGCCAGGACTGAAGGTTGCCCACGGGCCCAACCCCCTGCACAGGAACCTGGGGTGGCTGGGGACCCTCACTGCTGCTTGAGTGCAGCGACAAGGGGTAGGGGCTAGAGCCACAGCAAGTCTGAGACCCCCTCCTTCAAGAAGGGGGGGCATCCACCCAGTGGGCTGAAGGCTGAGGGCCCTAGGGGCCAGGTCCTTCACTGCACACCTGCGCTGTCACTCCCACTCACTCACTCATCCACCCTTTCATTCATGATCTTACTCCCTCCCTCCCTCACTCATTCATGGATTCATTCATTCATGAACTTACTCACTCATTCATTCATGGACCACTCACCTACTCATTCATTCATGGATTCATTCATTCACGGACCCACGCTCACTCAGTAATTCACTCACTCATTCGTTCGTGGACTCACGCTCCGTCACTCGGTCACTCACTCACCCACATGCACAAAGACAGCCGTGTGTGGTCAACTTTGCCGTCCCCTTTCAGAAACTCCTGGCCGTGTTCTCAGGGCCAGGCCAGCAAGGCCACTGGAGCTGGACACTCTGGGTTATGAGCCTGCCCCGAGGCCAGGGTGGGTCTCCAACATGTGGGGGTGGCTGTACGGGGATTCAGGAGCAGGACTTTCGGGACATCTCAACTCTTGAGGCCCAGTGGAGAAGGAGGGGGACTGATGAAAATGAACATGGAGCGAGCAAGTGGAGATGAACCTCCCACCAGTGACCTGTCCCCTACCAGTGACCTGCAGAGAGCCCAGGTCACTGAGCTTGAAACTGTGGGTTCCCAGACGAATCAGGGGTCCTCTCTGAGCCTCGGTTTCCCCATGTGTAGAGTGCAGAGAACAGCGCCTTTTTTGCTCATCAGGGCTCTCACAGAAACTGACCACTGACTGAAGGGTCCCGATGTTCATGGGTGTTGGGGGTGAAGCCAGGCTTCACTATAGAGAAGGAACCAGAGTCCCACCCTTTACCCCCCCCCCCCAACTCTTGTCCCGGCCATGTTGCTGAGGGGTTACCAAGTGGGGGATGCCTCTGTCCCTCCCTGACCATAGCAGTCTGGGGAGTGGTCCTAGAGGCACGTGTGCACTCTGACCTCATGATCACTGCTCTGTCCTCACCTGGTCACTGACGGCCCCTCCTGGTCCTCTGCCCCAGGGACCCATCCCTGGACTAGGAAGTGACCTGGCTGGGGGCGGGAAGGGACCTCCACTGACCCTCCTCTCTCTCTGTGTACGGTCCACCTTCACTGTGCCCACGGAGGGGGCCATCGCTCCCCTCCCAGGGTGCCCACGTCAGCCTAATCCATGACCTGCGGAGAATGCCCCCCGCCCTTTCTCAGCAGTCCCTGGTTTGAGGCTCAAACTATTAGTGAGATAAACAAAGAAACAAGCACACACAGGACACTCCCAGTGGTGGGGCCGATGCCTGCAGGCGAGGTAGCGGCAGGACCCCTGTGGGCTTCCCAGACCGGAACTCTCTACTGCAGTGGCTCTCAACCTGGGAGTCGAACGGCTTTCACAAAGGTCGCCTGAGACCATCAGGAAATGCATATTTCGAGGGTCTTAAGAACCCAGACACTGCTCCTCACATGCAGACACGCCCCCATAGGAGTACCCGGCGTGACGACTGTGACCCAGGCTCCACCATGCTTCCTGACAAGATTTCATGTATTTGCCACTAGAAATACATATTTCTCAATGCCTACATATTGTTTTGCTTTTACGACGTTCAGTTGGCAGCCATGAAAATACATCCTGCCGGTCAGATATGTGCTTGATGATGCTTCACCGTAGCAAAATGGCAGTTATGAAGCAGCAACGAAAGGAACTTTGGGGGTGGGGGGGGATGGCGGGGCCACCACCGCATGAGGACCTGTATTTAAGGGGTCGCGGCATCAGGAAGGTCGAGAACCACTGCTGTCAGGGAACAGCAAGCCTCCTCTTTCTCCCTCAGAGAGGCTGGTGGTTTCAAACTGCTCGCCTTGCAGTTAGCAGCTCAGGGCATAACCAGCAGGGGCTCCCAGCAGGGGCTCCCAGTGCCCAGGGAGCAGTAGCACTGAGGCACGCCGACCCCTGAAAGTCTTTAGGATCCATCTTTAGGATCCACTCTTGGAAGGGGCCCGTGGGGACACAGAGACGGGGGCTTCTCTTATCAGGGATCTTTGCCCCGCCGACCAGACCACACGCCCAGCTGTCTCCATGTCACAAATCCCTGCTTGCAGGTAAGCAGCCTTGGGTCAAGTTGATGGGGCAATTGAGCGATTGGACCAGACAGCTTCCCACCAGCCACAATCAAGCACATCGCGCCCCAGAGAGCAAATCCAATCGGGCCGAGCTGGCCATCTGCCTCTTGGAGACGGCTCTGGACGAGCTCTGGTCTCCGTGCCCTGGGGCCTCTGACGTTCCCTCAGCCCGGAGAGGGGCAGCAAGTGGCTCCCTGATTCAATTTCCTGCTACTGATCGAGTTAAGGGGCCTCAGACCCACGCACACAGGTGGGGGGGCTGGGGAGGGCGATGCCCCAGGACAGAGGCGCCCCGCGGTGGGAGGTGACCGAGCACAGCAGGTGCGGTGGCCTGAGATCTGTGCTCAGAGGCACAGCGGCTTGGAGCAGAAGGCCAATGGCCAAAGCTGTTGTCTCCGGCTGGGTGCGTCAGGGAGTCAGGGGGGCCCATGCTGGGCTCCTGGCCAGGTCCACAGGCCCCTGGAGGGAGCCCAATTGCGGGACGTGAGGTGCCCGTCTTGTGTCCTGGCCCCTCTGCTGAGCTCACCCCCTGCCACGAGCACCCTGTGGTGGCAGAAGGAGCCCTTTGGAACCCAAGCACCGGCCCACGCCCGGCCCCGACTCAAAGCCCCACTGCCTGAAAGTCAGCTTTGCCAGACGGGGCCGACACGGGGGAGGCCAGAAACCCAGGGAGTGGGGGGCCATGGTCAGCAGAGTCCTGTCCCCCGGTGTTCTCTACACATCTGCTTCCTGGCTGGCCCGGTTCTGGAGATGCCCAGACCATTTGTGACTCTGGGATAGATAACTGATCTGTGGTGTCGGCATGGAGGGGGAGCTGAGAGTGTTTGATGGTCTTTTGTTTTGTAGAAGAGAGAGAGCGAGCTGGAGGGTCAAGTGGGGACCCACGGGGGTGAGGGATGGGGCACCATCCCTCCATAAACCCAAACAAGACTCACTACCACGGAGTCGATGCAGACTCACAGGGACCCCCAGGCCAGGGTGAGGCCGCTCCCGTGGGCTTCTGAGATGGAAGCTCGTCCTGGGGGCAGAGAGCCTCGTCTTCCTTCTGAGGGGCGGCAGGTGGTTTTGAACTGCCCACCTTAGGGATCCCAGCCCCACAAGCCGTCATGTCTCCCTCCACCAGGGCTCCTCAGGGACCATCCCCAGCTCGGAGAAAGGCCTTGATAGCTCCCTTGGCCGTGCCGGTGGTCTGGGTGTCTGAGGTCTCTCCCCCAGGAGACGGTCAGAGGGAAGGTGGTTCTCTCATTGTCCCCATGGGCCCCAGCTTCTCCCCCACCCCACAAACCTCAAGCCCTATCAGGCTCCATCTGTCTTGGGGAGCGTCTGCTGTGTGGTTGGGGTACAGACACCCTAGGAGGTGTTTGCCAGCAAGAGGGGTCCCTCTGAAGACCCCATGACATGGCAGAAGGCCGAGAGTGCCTCTCTCTTGGGTCTGCACCCCAGGAACCGCAGGGAGAGGCCGGTGAGCCCAAGGGAAGCCCACCCCTCCAGATGCTGGGGAGGGGGAAGCTTGCTATCCAGGCAGCTTAATGAGATTCCTGAGCCACAGGAGGGAGCTGGGACACAGGGGGGGCCGGGAGATCAGGGAGGCGTGGTGCTTGGAGGGTGATTTGCCATGTGTCCTCCTACACATACACACACACATGCACACACAAGCACACACACACAGGCAGCAGAAAGCGCCCCCCCGCCTCGAGTCCCCAGGGTGAAGGTGAGCAGGTGACTCAATAGGACAAGGGAGGGACCAGTGTCAAAGGAAGAGGGACAGTCAGCACCTGGCAGGGACAGACTCCAGCTCCACTGTGTGCCCTTCGGGAAGGATGGGTGGGTTTGACGGATGGACAGATGGACGGACGGAGACAGGGGCATGTGAGCCGGAGGGGGTCCTTAGAGGAACACGGGCCCTGTTGCTGGAAGCCAGGGAGGAGGAGAGGCTGCAGCCTCCAGGAGGGGGCTGAGAGCCAGTGTAATTACCATCCTGAGAGAGGTCCTGGCTTCGCTGATTCACCGGCAAGAATGGGCTTTTATCTCAAAGAGCTAATTAGAGATCATGGAAATTTAAAATAGACGGGCTGGAAAGCCGAGAGGCATCTGAGCAGCAAATGAGCCAGGAAAGATGCGCCCCCCCCCCCAACTGCCTTCCTTCTCCGGGAATTCCCCGCACAGGGTATTTGAGAACCGGCGGGAGTCTGGGGGTGTCCCCGCGCCCTTCACACCAACTGGACATTCCCAAGCTGGGGGGCACGGCAGGGACGGAGGGGAGAACTCAGTCAACTTCCCAGAACCCCAGAAGGGTCACTGTTGTCAGACTCAAAGAGGCCACCAGCCACTGAGTGGCACAGACCCAGGCTGCATATCACATGGGCCGCTTCTTGGTCACCCAGAGAGGCTGTTGTGGGGGAAGTCCTGGGGGCTCCCATCTGGACCATTGAACCAGAACATCCCAGAGGGTCTGGGTCTCTCTCTCTCTCTCTCTCTGCCTCAGGGAGGGGCGGCCCTTGTTTGGGGTACACAGGAAACCTCTGTACTGTCACCAGCGTGTGGGCATCTGGTGACGCTGGGCCGACCCCATGACTCTGTCTGATGCCCTGCCCCCGGGAGGAAGGAGGTCTCCTGCAGACGTCTGCAGACCACCTACCCCACGTCGATGAGCTGGCCAGCTCTCAGCACCACCCGCCCGCTCGCTGACGCCTCTCTCGCTGAGTTCAAGAGAGACTATAGTGGACTCTTGTGCGTGTCATGGCTGTGCGCACCGTGGCAGCCGTGACCTTGCATTTGGCGGGACACTGTGCTTGCAGAGAGCACAAACAGCAGCAGGACAGACAGATAGACAGACTCAGGAGGCCTATCTGTGGGGCTGTGAGAAGAAGCTAGCTGGGTGCTCATCTCGGGAACAAAACCCCCAGAGCCCCAGGACCATGGCTCCAGCCTCTGAGCCAGGAAGCCGACGCAGCAAGCCCTGGCCGTCCCTAGCCAACTGCTGGCATGACTCTGGACCCCCACCTGTTCTGAAAGAGTGACTCCAGGGTGGACACCGGCCAAACGAGATCCCCACCCAGGAAAGAGGAGGGCAAGGGCTGGAGGAATGACAGAGCACACAATACAGCGAGGACACCTGCCAAAGCTGCCCTCCACCAGGCCCCCAGCCTCCATCAGGGACCCTGCAGGGCCGGGTGGACCTGCCTCTGTGGGCTTCCAAGGCCGGGACAGGTGAGGAAAGCCTGATCCTTCCCCCTGGGGCGGCTGACCTTGGGGTGACCAGCCCACTGTGTAACCACCACACCACCACACCAGCGGCTCCTTCTTCAGGCTGTGAGGTCCGACAGAGACCCAGGAGCAGACAGCGCCTGTACCAACAACTGCCCGTCTGCCCTCAGCCGCGGTCTTTGGAGTGTTTATTTACGCCAGACTTTTAAACGCACGAACTCTGGCAGATTCCATGAAGCCTCCCTCCTCTGTACCGCTTTCCGAAGGAGGCCGTTTGTCATCACTTATCTAATTAGGGATGGTGACGTGTTCGAAAACACACATTGATTTTCAGCAGCGCCTGCTTTGCAGCCGGCCAACGTGCTTGCCTCGCCGTTGTGCTGACCGATGACCCTCCCTCCGGCTGCTCGTCCTTCCTGAGGGGACCGGACCTGGTGTCTGCTGCCCAGCCCGGTTCGATATCTGCCTCCCTCGCTTCCGCGGCGGCTGCAAGGTCATCCCCTGCTGACGCTGCGGCCGGTCACTGCTCTGCTCTGCGTGTCCCAGCAAGCACCGCCTGAGCTCCTGGAGCAGCAGCGGGCAGGCGGAGGGGCCCCTCAAACCCACAGGAGGTGCTGACCTTGGCGAGAGACGTCCGTTCTCAGGGTCCTAAAGCCCTGGCGGTATTGTGGTCAGGGGTTCAAAACCACCAGCCCACTCCTCAGAAGACAGACCAGGCTTTCTATCCCTGTAAAGAGTGACTGAGCCAGACACCCACTGGGGAAACTACCCTGTGCTGCACCATCACTGCGAGCTGGCCTGGGTTCAGTGGCCGGGAACAGTGGCTCGAGTCACGGAGAGACCGTGAAAATTAGGCGTGGGCCTGCCCAGGTCACAAGATGGGTGGCTCGAACTCAGCAGCTGCTCCCCCAGAGCAGTTCATGAAGGGTTCCCATCTCAGAAGCTCTTTTGATCCAAGCTTCTGTTTGTCCCTGTTTTTGGTGGTTTGTCTACCTACACAGGATAGGCATGGAGGGGGGGAGCAAGCCTGCAGAGAAAGCAAGGGGACCAAGGGTTCCCGAGGGACTTGGGGGGAGAAGCAGGCAGGGAAAAGGGGCAGTGAACAAACAAAGCCATGTACAGGGGAACAACTAGGGAATTAAAATCAACAGCAAGGAGCACATAGAGTTCCTGGGGGTGCTGGAGGAACAGCAATATAACAGAGAGGGATTACTAAGAGGCAGAAGAAGGGTGATCGTGATGTGGGGCAGGAGGAAGGTCAGAGGAAACAGGAAAGATCTAGGAAGCAAAGTTACAGATAGAGGTATAAACATAGGTGTGCACTTAATTCATAAAAACAGAGGCCTATGTACATATAGTTATATGGCAATACATTGAGATAGTGGATGGGTTTGGGGTCTCTGCTCAAACCCTCCTGCAATGCCAGAGCTCTTTGTTCTAACAACCTGGCCTTCTGAGATGCTCACCTTCCCAACGTGATCGCTGAAGGCAAATGGGTGCATAACCAAATGTGGTGATGAAAGCTGATGGTGCTCGCCTACCAAAAGATGGAGCGTCTGGGGTCTTAAAGGCTTGAAGGTCAACAAGCGGCCATCTGGCTGAGAAGCAACAAAGCCCACATGGAAGAAGCACACCAGCCTGTGTGACCACGAGGTGTTGCCAGGGTCACCTAAAAGGCATCAGAAGATCAAAACACACAAAAACATGTTGTTGAGAATGAGGGGGGTCAGAGCGAAGACCCCAAACCTGTCTGTAGACGATGGGACATCTCCTCACAGAAGGACACAAGGAACGGATGAGTGAATCAGGCCACAGTGCGGCACCGCAGAAACACACAATGTTCCTCCGGTTCTTTGAGGCTTCCTCACGCCCCGAAATCATGACCCCAGTCCTGCCTTTCACTGCGGGCTACAGCGGGGCACGTGCGCTGGTGCAGATAAGAGCTCAGGACACACAAAATCCAGGTCAGCAAAACCTCTCAGGGGCAGAAATGGGAGTATCAATACCAGGAGTGAGGATGGAAGGCGGGGGGGG
>PVJH01042966.1:0-13930 GCA_004026705.1 Nesogale talazaci | reverse complement strand
TTTTTTTTTTCTTTTTTTCTTTTTTGCCATCTTTCTTCAATTCACCTCCATCTGGGATAGTGTGCTGCTGTGATCCCAGAAGCTATACCAACAGTACTTCAAATACCAGACAGGATCATAAAGGGAAAGAAATCCTGGGAAATCAAGTTTAGAAAGACTTTAGAGAAGTCAAAGATTTGCCTGGTGTAAGATGGCTATGTGAAAGAGGACCCCTTCATCCTCCAAGCTGAGCTTGTGAAGGTGATGGATTCTGAATGCTATGCTTACTTAGATAAAAATCACGGTGTTTGGGCTGAGCCCCGGGGGCCTAGTGGTTGTGTGTGGGACTCCGGCCCACAGGGTTGGTGGTTCAATTCCAGCAGTGGCTCTCCAGGAGCAAGGCTGGGCTTCATATTCCCATCAGGGCAGTGCTGCCCTCCCCCCCCCCCCCAAAAAATGATGGTGTTCTTGTGCCTTTGAAACAGGAATACTAACTGAAACTCAGAGTCCAAATAGTGGAAAACAGAGAGGCCCAGCTGGCAAGAGGAGAAAAGGAAGGGGGCCGGGGGGGGGAGGGGGGTGGAGAGAGACCACTATCAATGGTGTCAACAAGATGAGGCAGGCAGCCAGGAGAAAGGAGGTGGAGATGGGCAGCCGAAGTCCATTGCTCGTGTTCCAATGACATCCAAGCAAGGGAGAGAGGAGGCACTGGTGTGCAGGAAGAAGATGAAACTCCGTTAGAAAGATGCAACAAAGGAGACCCTGCAGACCCAATGTGAAGAAGCCAAAGGGCTCCTGGGATACTAGGGTCCGAGAAATCTTTTGGGAGTCCTTTCATCCCACACCAGTCCCAGGTACTGGTATGAAAGACCACTTCCCTTCTGCCACTCTAGGGCTGCAAAAAGCCGGACCAGAAGCTCAGCTCTTGATTCTCCCTTCTTCTCTCACCATGTCCTGCTGTCCCAGGCATGGAGTTCTATCCCGTACTCCTTCTCCAGGACTGGTATCTTAGAGGCTGAATGAACACTGTAGCCACCACCCTTGTCCAGACATGTCGGACCCATTTAGTTTTATTTTGGAGTATGTAAAACAAGTTGCTAACTGGCAAAAGTTAAATAAAGAAAACGACACTTTAAAAATGGTATTGTAGGGCTGAGCCCCAGTGGCGGAGTGGTTGTGCGCGGGACTGCGGCCCACTGGGACGGAGGTTCAATTCCAGCAGTGGGGCTGGGCCTCTTACTCCCACCACCAGAGGGCAGTGATGCCCCCCAAAAAAACAACCAAAAAAATGGTATTGTAACGAAGAGTAAAAACCACTGAGGGCTAGGAGGGGGTGAGGAGCAGTGCGTTCTCTTTAGGAAGCATGCAAATAGTACAGAAGCATCTGTCATTTTTGGAGAGAAAGTTCCTCTCTAGTCCATTCTACCACTGCTTTGTGGGCTTCCTGCTTTTTTTTGCCCAATCCATTTATATTGGTAAAAACAAGTAAACATGATACTACTGAACCTATTGTTTGTCACCGACTTCATTCATGTAACTCTTCACAGAGGACGCTTTTCCATCTTCTATTCGTCCCTCAAACGCTCTCATCTGAGGACAGAGTGGGCTTTCTGTACGGGTTGTTGGCCGTCTCCATTTCCCGTGAGCCAAGTAGCCGGAGAGGGTCAGCCTGTCCAACACGAAGAACAAACATATTCCAGTCGCTGACAGTGGCCAAAGGACACTGTGTTCTTTGGACCTGTTACCAAACCAGCCAGGTCAGTTTCTCCTCCTATTTCAAAGCAAATTTCCTTTCTCTCCTTTGAATTGCCACAGCATTAGTTTTGGAGAGGGAGGAGGCGGGGCGGGGAGCCGGAGGGGGGGAAGCAGGGAGTGTGACCTGGAAGAAAGTCCCGTCTATAGATACAGAGGACTGCTTGCACCTTATCACAGTTCCTTGTTGTTCATCCATTCTCCGGTTCTTCTTGGAGACTCCCTATGGCTAGAGTGTAAAGCTCACATCTGAGCCCTGAGAGCTGTTCAAGGTCACTGGCGGCAGCAGGGCGAGGCGGCCCCCACCGGTGCTGTCTCCAGTCAGCGGACAGGCTGTGCCCGGATCAGAATACCAGAAGCATGAGGCTCGGCACTGGCAGTTGGAAGTGACAGATGACTTTTGGAAAGTTAGGTGACAGCTCTTCTCCTAGTAGCAGCACCTGACGGGAACCCAGCGTCTCCTTTGCTGCCTCAGAGAACCGGTTCTCAGCCTACCGCCCCTCAGGAGCCCCACATGCCCCTGAAGCCCCCGTCTAGGTCAAGGGCATGACCATTCCAGACTGTGTGGTCTCACACAGGACTCACTTCTCGACCCCTGGAGTGGGAACAGATGAAGAGAGTAGGTAACAGTGCTGTGACTGTTCAAAGGTGTGCTTTCAGGTCATATGACTGGACGCTTCCTATGGCTGTTTCTGGTTCCGAAGTTCTCCATCATATTCCTGACCCAAGGCAGTGGCACAGTGGTTCTAAGGACGCACAGCCTTCAGCATCCCTGGGGCTCAGCCTCAGGTCCTGTCTCCACCACCTGCTACTTGGGTGATGGCTGGACAAGTCAGTTACTTGGCTGTACTCAACCTCAGTCTTTCGCCTTCACTGACCTGTTGGGAGGTTTGGGTGATGGAGCCCTGGAGCTCAGCACAGCCCTGGCAGGCAGAAAGTATGGTGGATGAGGGCTATCACTGTGGTGATTCTTATTTCTAAATTTTGTGGGGGGGGGGGCAATCACTGCCCTGGTAGGAGTAGTAAGTCCAGCCTTGCTCTTGGAGAGCTGCTGCTGGATTTGAACTGTCAACCCTGTGGGCTGCAGTCCCGCAAACTACCACTAAGCCACCAGGGCTCAGCCGATTCTTTAGAAATTTCTTTTTCTGGGAAAACACACTGAAAGGGACCAGGGTTGTTCATTCTAAAAGGATTGCTAAATAAATAAAGGAAGATGCAGCAGTATGAAGAAAAGGACTAACTAGACAGTTACCTGTCTGTTTTTTTTATTAAACGATCAGCAGGGTAACCATCTGTTAAAGCAACAACATATCTCAGAAGTAGTTACTGAAAAAAGACACAGCCTGGCAGGTTAACTGACTGCTCAAAATCTCAAAGCTGAAGGACTTCCCGATCTTTTCCCAACCTCATTTGCCCTATTGCTCAGTCAAGCAAGCAACCCCTTCAAAGCACCACGGACCTGTTCTGAGAAATGCTAGTTTTAGAGGGAAGTGGCTTAACCTCTCTGGATTATATGCATGTTGAACTGTCATTTAGGGAGCACTTCATATTTTCCTAGCACAGTCCTCTACACCGTACAATCTTTTATCCATTCAGTCCTGAGAAGACCCTGTGTGTGTGAGGGTGCCTCTTTTCTATTTTGTGACCAGAGAAACACGAGAGCAGAGAAGAAACCACCTTGTCCATGTCCGCCTTGTCCACAGCCACTGTGAGCAAGTGACAGGGTCCTAGGGGTCGAATGCTGTGGGTCAGGGGAGTCCGTCCATCCACTCTCCAGGGTCCCCACTAGCTCTAAGTGACAGCTCTCTGGATCTTAGAGTTTCCAAATCACTCAGCAGCGCCCCCCGTTGGGAGCCCAAGACTATCCGGTAGAACGCTGCCTTCGTGCTGCTGCGTGGCGGTGGGAATAGGCCCGCGTCAGAGCAAGAGCACAAACCCAGTCCCATCTCACGGCACCAGACTGGACGCCTCTCAACCCAACCCTCTCGATCCAGAAGAGAAGGGTCATTCCATTTGACTCCCCCCTACTGAGTCAGGTGGATGAGACGCTTCCTTCACAGACTCTTCCACAAAGACATGAAGTGTGACTTGTGGCATGATTCAGAGGAAGCTAGTAGCACTGAGAACCATGAAGTGCACCTAAAAAGGATTTAAACTGGAAGAGCAGCGGTAGGCTGCCCAGAGTAAAGGAAAAGTACAAAGGAAAGTTTGAGGAGCATTAGCAACTGGAAATTATTAACTATAAAACCCTCGTAAGGGAGCAGTTGGAAGATCCAGTTGTCTGGAGCCGATGTGGAATTTTAGTCTCTTAGCAGCCGTGGTGCCTTCTGAGCAGTGCCTTACCGAAAGGGAAAGTGACCAAACGAGACAGACACAGGGGGAAGACTGACACGGTCACAATAGAGACAGATAGATGCATTTACAAGCTCCGTGATACCCAGAACTGTCTGCAGCTTCTAGAAGTTACAAAAAGGATCTTCTCATGGGGCCAACACCTTGAATTTGGAGTGCTGGCCTCCCAAACTATGGGAAAATAAATTTCTTTTCTTTAAAACCACCAGGGCTGAGCCCCGGTGGCGTAGTGGTTGTGTGCGGGACTGCGGCCCACTGGGACGGAGGTTCAATTCCAGCAGTGGGGCTGGGCCTCCTACTCCCACCACCGAGAGCAGTGATGCCAAAAAAAAAAAAAAACCCACCATTTTCCAACATTATACTTACATTGTGACACTTGCTTACACAGGAAGAGGCAAAGGGACTATGTGGCTGAAAGGTCGAGGACCAGAGAGACATGCTTACCAGTATGGCTGAGAAAAGACACTTGTGTACAAAGGGACTGTCTCCTTAAATGTTTTCTGATCCTGACTGGAGGCAGTCTCCTACCTTCCCTAATAAAACCACAGTCAGGGCTGAGCACTGGTGGCATAGGGGTTGTGCAGGACTGCAGCCACTGGGTTGGCGGTTCAAATCCAGCAGCAGCTCTCCAGGAGCAAGGCTGGGCCTCCTACTCCCACCAGAGGGAAGTGATGCCAAAAAAAACCCCAACACCACAGTCAGAAAACAAATAAGGCCACCACTTGTGGCAGTTGTTGTTAGAGCAGCCCCAAGAAACTAAGCTGTACCTGAGCTAAGTAATCAAAATAATAATACTGTCCCATTAAACCTCAAACATTTCTATAAAGATCTGATCCTTTTTTCATTTGTGTGTTCTCTGTAAATAAACATTTGTGTGTTCTGTCACATACAATCAGATATATCATGTGAACAATAGTATTCTCAAATATTTCTAATAAATTTGAATTATAAATTTCTTTTATATAGACTATAAAATCTATTGCATACCATGAATAGTAGTCAAGAGTGATCGATGGAAAAATTTCTATCAGAAGACTTCTGATATCCATTAGGAAATGAATCCTGAGTCAAGGGTCAAAGTATCTTCTGCTGACTCTTTCTTACCACACAGTAATGAGCAAATGCCTTCAGTTTTTCCGACAAAGGGCTCAAGTAATTCAAGAATTACAAATAAGGTATGAGCTTAACACTGACTGGCCCTTGACATTAATCTCCTCCTCTCCACTCTGACCTCAAGACTGTTGAAATAATTTTGACAATCACTCAGAGCTGGGCATTGTGAGCACACTTTGGGGTGGGGCATTCAAACAAACAGCCTCTTTGTTTCCCATCAATCCCAGGGCATTTAATTCAGGCTGGGAAGCCTGTGGCGGTCATGTATGTCAGTATCATGATTGGAAATCTAGGGGTAGAGTCTAGCCTGTCAATCTGGAGAGAGCCAATGAGGCCTCTGTGGGCATGGCTTTCTCTGAGAATTCTGGGAAGTCTCATGATATTTCCCTCATGGGGATGAGAGACTATCTCCCTAGGGAGACGTTCAACTGCCAAGACAAGATGACAGCATGCTGATTAGTCCTGATTGCTGGAGAATGGAGGAGCCAGAGAAGAGGCCACACGGGCTTGCCCTGAGGGAGTCCCTTCTCTGGGACCGAAGAAGCCACATGGAGACTCCTGGCAGTGCTGAGATGCTCAGGAGGCCCCGGGGAGACCCCTGCCAGTGCTGAGATGCTTCTCCTGCCACCGGACACACAAGACTCTACACCCACTTGCCTGTGATGGTCCTGGTATCATCGCACGTGCTTCGTAAGTCAGAAGGAAACTTTATAGACTGGTATTAGACATATGGGCTAATATTGGACTTATGACTTTGGACTGGACTGGGCTGGGATGCTTTCTCAATGTTCCACTCCTCTTGTATGCAAACCTTTCCCTTTTACCCATATGCGTGTCTATGAATTCGTTTCTCTATTCTATCAGGACTAACACAGAAGCCCCCTGACAAAGGTGAAATAATGATCTTCATGATTTTTTTTCCAGGTACTTCTAGGAATCCTTAATATGTCCATGCAGTTTGTAAAATATGATGAGGGTCACTCACACTGCATTTACTGTGTATCTGTCATGTGCCAGGTGCTATGCTACATGCTAAGGATACAACTAGGAACAAAAAGAATATGGTCCTCAATTTCAAGGAGTTTACATCTCAACTGATTTTCCACCAATTCCTGGAGTCGTATTTTTCATCACTGCCTTCAATGTGGCTTGGATTTCTTTCATTGGTTCATATGCTACCACCTGAAATGTCTGCATGTGGACTGATTATAATGACATGTATCCCTTCCTTGCCCTTTTTGGTTTGTTTTGTTTTTTGTTTTGGGGTAGGGAGGGGCATTACTGCCTCTGGTGGTCGTGGGCGCTACCCAGTGCTGCACCTGAGAGCAGCTGCTGGATTTGAACTGCCAAGTCTGCGGGGCGAAGTCCTGCACTCAACCATTTACGCCACCGGGGCTCAGTCCTTCCTTGCCCTTTTAACAATGACCACATCATTCAATATTTTGTCCAAAGGATCCTTCAATATTGAAACTCAAGTCTTAACCTTTTTTTCCTTCAGTTCTTTCAGCTTAAGAAATCCCTTTGATATTCAAATGATGAGAGTTGGAGTGGAGACTCAAAGCCCATCTGTAGACAATTAGACATCGCCTCACAGAAGGTTCACAAGGAAGGAATGAGTCAGCCAGTGTGCAGTATTGCACTGACCAAATATACAACATTCCCTTCAATCTTTCCTCCTCCCAACTATCATGACACAGTTGTAGCTTACAAATTCGACTAGACATGAGCATGCACAATGGTTCAGGTAAGAGCTCTTGACACACAGAATCTAGAACAGATAATTCCCCCTCAGAAACAGTGTGGCAGTCTTGTGCTTATGTTAATTTTATGATTGAAATGTAGGGGTGGAGTCTAGCCTGTTAATCTGGAGATAGCCATTAAGTAATCAATGAGGCCTCTATGTGGGCATGGCTTTCTCCTGAGACTTCTGGGAAATCTCGCGATATTTCCCTCGTGAAGATGAGAAATTATCTCCCTAGTTGTTGGGAGTTAGTCTCAGAGATGATGAATTCGGACAAGACAATATGGCAGCGTCCACGTTGCTGGAGGAGCCGGCGAAGAGACCACACGACTTTGCCCTGATGGAGCCAGACCTCTGAAGCTGGGGTGGCCACATGGAGACCTCTGCCAGCAATGAGTTGTTTCTGCTGTTGATGGACCCTGAGCCCTGGAAGCGAGGAGCCATGTGGAGACCCCTGACAGCATTCTGCACCCACTGACCTGTGACTTCGTGAGTCGGAATGAGACTTTATAGACTGATTTCAAGTATATGGGTTAATATCAGACTTATGACTTTGAACTGGACTGGGCTGAGATGCCTTCTCAGTGTCACATTCCTTTTGTATATAAACTCTTTCCTTATATCGATATGCGTGTCTATGAATTTGTTCCACTAGTCTACCCGGACTAACACAAACAGTAATGGGAATAGAGGGAAGATAAAGGGAGTGTTTGGTTTTTTTAATCATTTTATTTGGGGCTCTTACAGATCTTATAACATTCCATATATCAGTTGTATCAAGCATATTTGTACATAGTTGCCATTTGTACAAAGTACATATGTACTTTTTAAACATTTACTTTCTATTTGGGCCCTTGGTACCAGCTCCTCTTTCTACCATCCCCCCCCCACCCCCCACACTCCCACCCTTGTGACCTCTTGATAATTTATAAATTATTATTGTTTTCATATCTTACACTGACTGCTGTCTCCCTTCATCCATGTTTCTGTTGTTTGTCCCTTGGGGAGGGATCATTTCATTTGGTTCCCACCTCCCCACCCCTCAACTTCCTCCTATCCTCCAGTATCAGTACTCCCATTTCTGTCCTTGAGGGATTTATCTGACCTGGATTCCGTGAGTTCTTATCTGTACCTGTGTACATGCTCCAGTCCAGCCAGAAATGAAAGGCAGGGCTGGGGTCATGATAGTGGGAAGGGGGGGAGGGGGGAGGTTTGAAGAAGCCTCAGAACCAGAGGAATATTATGTGTGGTTTTTTTGGTGGTCTACTGAGCCTTTCCTTGTGATCCTTCTGTGAGAGGATGTCCTATTGTCTACAGATGAGTCTGGGGTCTCTGCTCTGATCTGCCTTGTTCTCAACAATATGTTTTTGTTTGTTAATTTGGGGTCTTCTGGTGCCTGTTACCTGATCCCATGGACATCTCATGAGCACACAGGCTGGTGTGCTTCTTCCATGTGGGCTTGTTTCTCTGCTAGAGGTTCACTTGTTTAGTTTCAAGTCTGTAAGACCCCAGATGCCAGGCACCATCAGCTTTATTCACCACATTTGCCTATGCACCCATTTTGTCATTTTGTCTTCAACCATTGTGTTGAAAGGGTGACCATCACAGAATACCAGGTTGTTAGAAAAAACTGTTCTTGCATTGAGCAGAGGCCCCCTTCCCCCCCCCACACACACACCTAGGCCAATACCTCTATTTTTTTTAAAGCAGACATATTCATTTTATTTTTTTTGTTTTTTGCTTGTTTTGGGGTTTTTTGGCATCACTGCCCTCAGGTGGTGGGAGTAGGAGGCTCAGCCTTTGCTCCTGTGGAGCTGGAATTGAATCTCCATCCCAGTGGCCCGCAGACCCGCGCACAAACACTACGCCACCGGGGCTCAGTCCCAACACCTCTATTTTTATGAATTAATAAATTTATTTAAGTCTGCACCTATGTTTATACCTCTAGTCATCGCTTTGCTTCCTACCTCTTTCCAGTTTCCTTTTATCTTTCTACCACCCCATCATCTTGCTAACCCTTCTTTTGCCTCTTAGCTAAATTACTGTTGTTCCGACACCACCAAGATCTCTACATTCTCCTCGTTGTTGATTTTAATTCCTGAATTGTTTCCCTGAACTAACATGATGGATAAATTCGATGTATGGATTTTTGCAAGAACTGTAAGAGCCCTCAGTAAAATTAGTTTCAAGAGAAGAAGAAAGAAAAGCAATCACTTTGTTGCAAATGGCGTGGCATCCTCATCGCCACAAGGCAAGGGTCAGTCCTGCTTCCATTTCCATCCTTCTTGACTTACTCTGACACTCACCCTTCCCCCCACGGGTCTCTACTCTATGCTGAGTTCAGTAATTCTTTGTAATCCCTACACAGCACTCACAATTACTGCACATGGTTAGGGAAGCTCATAGGTTACCCCAAGTCGGTAAGAATACGGTTCTTGGTTCATGGCAGCATCTCCCGCAGCCAGCAGACTGACTGCTTCCTCCAGTCCTCTTCCTCTCTGCCAAGGGACCCCTTGGCTTCTGCCGCTGCAGGATGGGAAGCCAGCTGTGTCTCACAGCTGCATTGTTTCAGACCGGATGGACATAGTATCCCATAGACTCGGAGCCGCTCCTCTGAGCCCCTTGCCATAGTCTTCCCCCACTCACACCCCACTTCAGACAGAGATCGGGAATGTCCTCTCTCAGTGGTCCCAGGCTCTCTCTCTGCCGGAGATGGCTCTTCCACACAGAGGAATGACTTGTGGGAGGTGTGCCTTTTGTCTTTCGCTGCCCAGGCCTGCCTCCAAGGAAATCAGAGAGCGCCCCACCCTGCAGCAGAGTTTAAAGATGCTCCCAAAGAAACAAAGTGGGTGACACAGTTCACACCCTCTACTCAGGTGGGACTCAACCCCACCATAATCCCACCCACTCCACTCATTGCCCGGCAGCTTGCCTGCCAGTTTGTCCTACTGCGGTGACTTGTGTGTTGATGTGACACTGGAAGCTAGGTCACTGGTATTTTTAAACACCAGTAGGGTCACCCGGAGTGAACAGGTTTCAGCAGACAGGTAAGAACACTTGGAGGGGCTTCCTGCTTTCGAGGAATGAGCCACTGACAAATTTGTAGATGGTGTTGTAACATCAGATACTGAAAACCTCCTGGTGAGTAGCAACCCAACATGGTTCTAGAGGGTGTCAGGAGATAAGTCCCTCCGGTCAGAAGACCTGCAGAGTAGAGTAGACCGTGGTGGTGTGGATGGAGTAAAGTCTTCTAGACCTTCGTTTGCTGATGAAGCACTACTTGAAAATAAACAGTTGCAAGAATCTATGATTGGAACTTAGAAATATGAGTCTAATACAATTGGATTCACCAGAAATGAAGTGGAACACAGAAAGATTGCTATCATAGATGTTAGAGAGCTGCTGATGTGGACTGGTATTCGCCATTTCAAATCAGGAAATAACATTTTTATGCCGAGCAGGACAGGTTCAGAGAAATGCTACCACCGCTGTTGTCAAAAAAGACATTTCAAAGTCTATCTGAAGTACAATGCTGTCTGTGATAATATCCCCATACAAGGAATATGCTATCCCTATACAAGGAAAATCAGTCAAGACAACTATTATTCAAACCTATTCACCAACCAGTGATGTAGAAATTAAAACATTTTACCAACTCCTTCAGTCTGAAATGGATCAAATCACTTTCATGATCTCCAGATGCTTAGGAAATCATCTTTATATGTCTTAGTTCATTTTTAACATCTTTCTGGTTGTTTTGCATTCCTACTTGACACATTTCACATTCCAGAAGATGTCTGCGGCCCTTTCTCTTCATTTTGAGTCATGCCTCAACATCAGTTGGAAGTTCTGGAAGCTTTCTTCTATCCAGACCATGAAGGTTTATTCTACTTTTAGATGACAACCCTTCCTAGTCGGATTTTAACCTGAGGAGACTCATCGTTTTCTGGCATTGTATCAGTATTCCACTGCTAGTCAATACATTTTTCTGCTAGCCTTTTTTCCCCACCCGAGTGGACCAGAAGGTCATCTTTCTTTGTCTTAGTCTGAAAGCTGTCTATTGTGAGTGAGCCTGTTGGCATTTGAAATACCACTGCCAATGAAAAATCATTGGTTATGGTGATGATCACAGCAACACACCAACCACCCCAGGATGACAAACTGATAGACAGCTAGGAAGAGTCGAGAGGATATCTGCAAGTCGGACAATGAAGTGGGTGCCCGATCATTCAGTGCAAGAGCTCTGGCCTTACACACACGCCATCACAGGTTACACGGCTTATCCTAGAAGAGCTTACAGTCAATAGCAGGTGACAGAGAGTTGCAAAACAGGAAGTCACAAAACAGAACGGTAAGTGCGGTGGCAAGGGACATCCTGAGTACTGAGGGAACCATAAACGGGTCCTCATCCAGATGGGGAGAATCCAAGACTTCTTGGAGGAAGTGATGCATAAATTTCCAAGAAGCAGGAAACATGGGGTGAGTGGGAATCTTCTGGGAAGATACATCTCAGGGCAGAGGGAGAAGCATGTGGAAATGCCTGGAGGCAAAAGGAAACATGGTCCTTAGGGGAAGGGGCAAGAAATTCCGCAGGAGGAGAAGATGGCGACTTTGTGAACAAGAAAGTTGGCTTGCAGCAAGAAGAGGAGACCACAGCTCGGGGGCTGGTCTTTCTTCTGAGGGCAGGGGGTGGGGGAGGAGGTGGCACTAGAGGGCTGCATAAGGGAGAGAAGATGCTTCCACCCTGACAGTCCACTCGGACTGGGGGAGAATGTGTGGGAGAGGGCTGAGACCAGAGTTGGAAGGCGTCACGCCAAGGGCCTTGCCCAAAATCTAGAGAGACAGTAACTGGATGAATGGTTCCCTGAGGGCATATAGCAGGGAGGTTGGGAGAAAATGGGAAGCTAATGACAAGGAGTCTAAGAAAGAAGAAAGCATTCTAGAATTGATGATGGTAATGCTTGTACAGCTCTTATTTTGATGGAACTATAGAATTGGATAATATGGGAGTTATATGCCAATTTTAAAAGCTATTAAAAATAAATAAATTCTAAGGGCTGAGCCCTGGTGGCATAGTGGTTGTGCGCAGGACTGTGGCCCACTGGGTTGGAGGTTGAAATCCAGCAGCAAGGCTGGGCCTCCTACTCCCATCACAAGGGCAGTGATGCCCCAAAAACCAAATAAATAAATAAATAAATAAAATCTAAATAAACATTTATCAATAAATAAATGACCATTGTCCAGGTGAGAGATGGCCCTGGCCTGAATGACCCAGACCTGTAGGGGAACTGGGAGCACAAAAGATCTGGCCTGCACCCAACCAACCAGCTGATTGACTGGCTGAGAGATTGGTGGGGGTGGGGGTGGGGGGACTGAGGTTGAATGGGGCTGGGAAATAGCATCTGGCTTCCCACCCTAAGGGTTTGGAACCAATTCAGACAGACAGGCAGAGACAAAACTAGTAGCTTCATACTGAGGGTAGATAAATTGGAGAATGAGGCTTGATCTGTGGTCCCCCCCGCCCTGCCCCCCCGATACTTCTCCCCGGAATGAGCAGGACTCACCCAGTCACAGCAAAGTCAGGCGTCGGACTGATGTGCTCACCAGATCCCCTAGAGCACAGGAGGGTGGGTGTTGGTCCTCACAGCTCAGGGAGAAAAGACAAAGACACACTTCACTAGCTTCACCCCTGAAACTCAACAAGCCCTCTCCTCCCAAGGGAAATCAGGAAGGGGGCAGAAAACCCAGGAGTAATGGGCTCCCTTTGCCCTTGCTGTAGGTGATGGGAAGTCTTGGCCTCTGAAAAGGCTTCCTCCACTGTGTCTGAGATTTCCCATTTGTCTTTTCAGATCCCACTGTTCTGGAGCGGGCTGTGAATTTCAGTCAAAGGCCCTCTTGACACAGCCTGCCTCCCCACCGCCCCCACCACCCTCCCCCCTTCTGAAGCCACTCCACCACAACCCACAACCCCACTGAAGGACTGAGGGTGGCCACAGAGCCCCACTTACATATTTGCAGGCAACCCTGCTGGTGACTGAATGGTTATGAGTTGGGCTATTAACCTGGAGTTCAGTTGTTTAAATCCACAGTTCCATGAAGAATTACAGTCCCCTCTTCCCTCCATCTTTCGGGGCCTCCCTCACAGCCCCAAAATCGCAGTCTATGCTCTCAAGGGCATCAAGAATGCAGAGGAGAAGGGAGGCAGTGCCAAGGACTTACCAGACTGGGCTCCAGAGTCATTGTCCAGTTTCCTAACTGTGAGGATGAAGGCCGGATGTAGGGAAGAATTTGAAATCCTTGATGACCACAGAGCTGGGGCCATTGCTGTGACTCTCTCAGGCAGATTAGCCCAGCGTGCAGCTCAAAGATCTCGAGCAGGGGCGGATACCTGCCTCCAGCTGCCAGTTGGGTTTCATGGTGCTGGCTACCTCTGTGGGTACGGTGGGCCATGAGGAATCCAGGCAAAAACACACCAGAGGAACACCCCATGAGCTGCTTTTTCCAGGCATGTAATACACGGAAACAATATACCTAATTGTGCAAGGGGTGAAGGGTGCTGGGGGGAGCTACAGTCTCGAATGCCCACAAGGGCAGGTCTACCCTGCCTGATAGGGTCACCCTAAGTCAGAACTGGCTCGATGGCAAGGAGTTTGCTTGTGTTGGTGTTACATATTTGTAAATTACCTCTTTATTAAAGGCTCTTCAAGTGATCCTAATTTGAGTGCGCCCACTGGTTCCTGAAGTCCTTGAAGGGCGGAAACAGTTAACACACATCCTTAGCTGCTAGCCCAGAGGTTGGGGGTTCATGTCACTCTGAGGAAAGGCCTTGAGACCGACTTTTCGAAAGACAAAGAGCAACAGGCAATTCCATGGAGCACAGTTGTACCCTGACAAGGACAGAATCCTCACGAGTCAGACCGAGTCCCTTCAAATGGAGTCCCACTGCCTCGGGTTACATCCTGTGTGCCCCATAAGGAGAAAATAAGAGCAGCT
>PVJH01042965.1:0-13920 GCA_004026705.1 Nesogale talazaci | reverse complement strand
GTACAATAGAAAATGGTTAAGACAAAGATGACACAGAGGTCCTCCCAGAGTTAAACCTGCCTGAGTGGGACCACATGATGAGGAAAGACACCTGGTCTTGAACTTTGCATAATTGGGCCTCACTGTCTGATATTCTAACGGCCAGTCCACCACAATTACACAGCAAAAACACTTCCTTGGTTCTCAGTGCTGCCCAGAGCTGGCACTGTGGGGGGTGGGGGTCGGGGCTGGGAGCAGAGTAAAAGAAGGTGCTGGCAAAATATGCACTGTCTCCACTCAGGTGGGGTCTGTCAAATGCCAGTCTTCCAGGGAGCAGGTAGGGAGGCCACTGCTGTGTGACAGCAGCAGTATTTGACAGAGCCTATGTAGTTCGGAAGACCTGTTAGAGCAACAAGAGTTCTTTTGGGAATGTCTGTGTCTCATGAGTATTTCAGGCGCTCTAGTGGCATGGGGGACACACACCGGTTTACAATCCATGAGGTGGACTGTCTGCAACCACCTGTAACTCTGCGCCTGTACAGTCGAGCGTCTCGGAGACTCGCATGGGCACTTCAACCCTGTCCCATGCGTCGCTGTGCATCCTCTTGGTGTCAGTGAGTGAGTGAGTGAGAGGGATCAAATACTTGACTAACTTTTGGAGACACCAGGAAAGGACCGGATCTGTGCTTTGTGAAGCGGGACATGTTGGATCCTTAGTGGCCCAAACCTCCCACGGTGCGGGGCAGCTCAAACGGACCAGAGAGCTGGGACACTCCAGAAGCCAGCCACGGCTCCATGGTGGCACAGTGGTTAGGCACTGGGCCAGGATCTGCAGCATCCACAGTTTGAAACCAACAGCTGCCCCTTTAGAGAAAGAGGAGGCTCTTCTCCTGTAAAGAGTGACAGGCTCAGAAATTCACGACTTGATGGCAGTACGTTTTTCCCCCTCCTTCCTGGGATCCCCAGTGTTGTTGGGGCGACTAGCCACGAGGTAAACTGTTCAAAAACCACAGGACCCTGTTGGCTTGCTAGGAGTGGGAATCAACTCCAGGGAAGGGAGTTTTTGTGTTTTACTGTTTCAGAAAGTGTTTCTGCCTGTCCGCTGTACTTGGACTCCCTGCGAGAGGGAATTAACCACCACAGCACACATTTCCAAACACGGTGTCCTTTTCCAGGGACTGGCATCTCCAACAAACAAGTCTGGAACCTGCAAGGAGATGTAATCTATTGGAACGCACCCCCGGACATCGGGCCTGTAGGCTTGGTGTTTGTGGTCATTCATGGCCCAAGCAGCAGAGGCCGGCAGGTTTTTGTGGTGCTGGTTTTTTTTTAACCTCAGTGTACTGTGTTAAAATACACAGATGATGGCATTTGTCACGTTAACCGCTTGAAGGGAATGAGGCCCCTTCACCACGTTTCATCATCCGAAACAGTAACTGTCAGGAAGCGTTCGATTACCAGGCTGGACATTCAAGCCCACCTGCGCACTCTCAGGAGGAAGGTGAGGTGCCCCGTTCCTGTGAAGATTTATTTCACAGCCCCGGAAAACCGATATAGGGTCAGAAGTCTGAATGAACTCAGCGCAGTGTGGTTGGCCTTGGTTGGTTTCATTTTTAAGGCAGACATCCACTGGATGCCCAGGAGGTGACCAAGCTCCAAACCACAGTGCCACAGGGCCCATGCCCACTCAGTGGCCCTCTGGGGTCAAGAAGTGACCCTAGGTTTCAGAGGCCGTACGTCCCGATCAGAGCAGAAAGCCTCTTTTTCCTGAGGAGTGGCTGGTGGTTTCAAACTATGGAGCTTGCTGATCGTAAGGCAAGGTATAACTCACTACTCACCCAGGGCTCAGCTCCTAAGGAGCCTGGTTGGCTAGGCATCTGCCCATTTTAGAGATTTGGTAAATCTGGGGGCAGAGGGCGCTATGCACATTTTTTCTTTGGTTGTCCGTATGGACTGTTTGTCTAAAGTTCATCCTGTGGTATCCGAATCGTGCTTCTCTTTACCACTGGATCCTCTTGGATTGCGTGGACCAACCTCGTTTGGTTGCATTGTTCATCCGTCAATGAGCACTTGGGTGTGTCAGTTTCTGGCTGCTGTAACAGGGAGGACAAGACTCTGGGAGTTGCTCTCCATGGTTTTGAGGAGGCCCATGTGTTTTTGATACAAGTGCACCAGCTAGCAAGGGCCACAACAATGCTGCCTAACAAAAGACACCAAATTTGCATCTGAATTGCGCTGCTGGTCAAGAATATTGAAAGTACCACAGACTGCCAAGAGAACAAACAGGTCCCTCTTGGAAGAAGGACAGCCAGAATGCTGCTTAGAACCAGGGATGGGGAGATTGGTCGCCCATACTTTGGACATGTGATCGAGAGAGTGCTTCAAGAAGGACATCATGCTTAGTACAATAGGAGGGGAGCCAAAAGGAGGAGGAAAGCCTTCCAGGAGAGAGATGATTGACACAGTGGCTTCACCAATGGGCTGAGGTACAGGAATGGCTGGGAGGAGGCGGAGGTCCACGTGGTGTTTAGGTTGTGAGCAGGTTTGTCAGTGGGCACTGACTGGACGGCATTGAACACCACCTGGTGGCGTCGTCATTACGAGTTGGACTACGATCTGATGGTGGTTTGAAACCACATCCATTCCTAGGAGAAAGACGGGACTTTCTACTCCCACAAAGAGGTACTGTCAGGAACTCATGGGGGCAGTTCTACCCTGTCCTGTCAGGTGGCTATGAGTTGCCCTTGAGTTTGTTTTGCTTTTTTTGTTTAGAAATGGCAACAGACGGCCAGGGGTGACCGGAGGGTTCTGCAGACCTGGGGCTGGCTCGTCGATTGTCTGCATTCTGAGTCCAGGGGTCGGAGGGGGCAGGGCCAGGGGACTGTCTCAGCCGGGATGGCTCCACATGCTCCCTGTGACCTCTGTCCTCCAGCTGGCCGGCCGGCTGTGTCTGCCCAGCAGAGGCAGGTGCCAAGAGCCCACGCTGAGCTCATGCGGTCTCTGGGGCCTCCACCTGGAAGCAGCTCTTGGTCTCTTCTGCTGATACGAGTCACCAGACCGAGCCCAGACTCAGGACTCAGCACCATGGACTGCCCTTCTCAGTGTAACATGACTGGCAAGAGGCGTGGACAGAGCAGAAGTCCGAGCTCACCACCATCAAGGCCGTGCCCTCTCATGGGGACTCTAGGACACAGAACTGGCCCGGTGGGTTTCCAAGACTGTAACTCTTGGGGAGGACCAGAGAGCCTCATCTTTCTCTCAGGGACCAGTTGGCACGTTTGAACTGCTGACCTTACAGTGGGTGTCGGCTCAACTCGGAACCCACTATGCCACGGGGGCTGCTCATGGGCAGAGAGAGGGAGACAGGCTGTTTGGGCAAGCCATGTATTGAAAGATGCTCTGCCATGGTGCCCTTGACCCCTGCATGCCCTGACACCTCAAAAAAAGCATCTGGAGTCCATCAGGCCTATAGGGATGGAGTTCGGCCATGGGGCACCTTCTGTCCAGGTGACAAAGTGGTCCATGAGTTGGGCTGCAAATCTCAAAGTCTGCCGTTCCGGAGAAAGACAGCTTGGGCCCCAAAAGATGGGAAGCCAGGGAAACCCCTGCAGGGTTGTTCTGTGGCAGAACCACCTCAATAGCTGGGTTTGGGGGGCTTTTTTGGTGGAGGGTGGGGTGGGGTGCTTGTTGGAGGGCACCGAGCTTGAAGGCAGCAGGCAACTTTACAGGAACCTTCTGGTAGATTCATGCGAGTTGGCTGACAATCCTGTGTTAGTCCTGGTAGACTAGAAAAACAAATTCATAAACATGCATATGGATATAAGGGAAAGGTTTGTATACAAGAGGAATGGGACACTGAGAAAGCATCCCAGCATAGTCCAGTCCAAGGTCACAAGTCTGATATTAACCCATATGTTCAATACCAGTCTATAAAGGCTCCTTCTGCCTTACTAACCATGTGCAATGACACCAGGACAATCACAGGCCAGTGGGCGCAGAGTCTTGTGTGTTCGGTGGCAGTAGAAGCTTCTCAGTGCTGGCAGGGGTCTCCACATGGCTTCTCTGGCTCCAGAGGTTTGGGCAAGCCCATGTGGCCTCTCCTCCGGCTTCTCCATTCTCCAGGAATCAGGATCGATCAGCATACTGTCATCTTGTCTTGTCAGTAGTTCATCTCTCGGAGACTGAGTCATGTCTCTCTTCTCCAATTGGGAAATACTGTGAGACTTCCCAGAATTCTCAGAAGAAAGCCATGCCCACACAGACCTCATTGGCTATCTCCAGAGTGACAGGCTAGACTCCCAATCATGAAATTGACACACAATTACATGACTGCCACAATTCAGTATTGCCAGGTCTTGCCCCACATTCTCCTCCTGTTTTTAACGGAGACCCACAGAGACTTGGGTATGCGAGGTAGTGCAGTGTCTCTGAAAAGGAAGGGATGATGCCACCATTTCGCAGTCCCCCTTCATGTGACCACAAATGGTTGCATTGCCCCTGTGGAGGCCCCTGTGTCACTTCCGATGTTTAAGGAAAATCGGCATCGAGCTTGGAGATGGACAGGGGATTTTGCCAACTATGGGTGCTTGTGTTTCTGCCGCTGTTAGGAAGACTCGGTCGCTAAACAGGAACACACATGTTGCTGTCATTGCCGATGTTCTTGGGCACCCGGAGTTGGTTCCGATGACAATCCAGTGTACAACAGAACTGACACCGGCCTGCCCTGGTCAACCCCACCATTGGTGTTCTGTCTGCTGGTTTGGGGTGGCCATTGTGTCAGTCTGTCTCTTTAACACCCTTCCTCTTCTGACGAAGCCTGAGGTCTTTTCCCAAGGAGTGGTGTCTCCTGGGAGCATGTCCTCAGTACATGAGATGACATTGCACCCTCTGCCCTTCTAGCTATGCTTCCTCCAAGACAAATCTGTCTGTCCTGGATGTCCTTACAACTAACTTACTGCTGACTCGTATAGTGGAGCACTTAGGGAGTAGAACTGCCTGTTGAGCTTTTGAGATTTTAAAGCTTGACAGGAGTGGACAGCTTCATTTTTCTCCCGTGGAATGCCTGGTGGATTTGAACCTCTGACCTTTTGGTTAGCAATGTACTATGCCACAAGAGTGCCTTTGGCATTGCATGATGCTTTTTTGCTTAGCCAGCACCTTAATTGAAATGCGCCCATTTGTCATTGGTCCTAATTATTCAGGGCCCCATAGCCCGCAAAGTGTCCACCTTGGTCTTCTAATACTTTAGAGAGGGCTAGTGCCACAGACTTACCCAAGACAGGCAACAGCATGCCCTCCTTTATTTCTTGCCTATTGATAGTTTCCCCCAATTCAAGCCTGAGTTCTCTGTATGCTCTGTAGTTTCCTCTGATGTTCAGTCTGAATTAGGAGCCCTGGTGGCCACAGTGGCTACAAGATGGGCTGCTAACTGCTAGGTCAGTAGTTTGAAACCACCAGCCACTCCTCAGTACAAAGACGGGCTTTCTTTTAGCTACAGTCTCAGAAACCCCCCAGGACCAGTTTACCTTGTCCTAGACAGTCAGCATCAACCCGGTGACAGGGGGATTGGCTTTTGGGTTTTCAGTTTGAAATGAAGCGAGGGGTCTATTCTGTTGGGATTTCTTGTCTGATTACTTCTGTTCACACCCAGGACCTGGTGTGCCTGTGTGCATCAGCTCTGCCGTCCGCCCATGACAGGACCTGGACGGGCGGCTGCAGCAACAGCTCCAGGAGAGGACAGAGACCTGACCACACTTAGGGACTTCCAGGCCACATGGTTCCTGTGAGTTCTCCTGGGAGCCCTGGGCTTGGCAGTTCCGGTTTCTGCTGTGCAGTGGCTCCCAGGGTTCCTCTGCTCGTGGGTCTGAGGCAGCACTCTGACCTGAGCCCATGGGTCTGCAAGTCACCTCCTGCAGGACTCCTGTCCTCACTATCTGGACCCCACAGGGAGACTGGGCTGCTACCAAAGGAGGACAGACAAGGTGGTTCTCGACGTTCCTGGCATTCCATAGGCACCGCTGTGCAGAAGGCTTTCTGCTCCCTCCAGGGACCCCGCATCGAGGAGGGGAGGGTCTCTCACAGACAGTGATGTTGGCGACCACTGCTTCTGATTTCTGGGAGCATCGACATGCTCTGGTTGCACACGCACCTACTGAAAAGTTGCTGTTGTTTTTAAGCTGGGAGATGTTTACTTGTTTGTTCTTAAATCTCAAAACTTTGACCTTTAACCACGGCCCCCTCCCTGCCATCCCGTTAATTTAAAGCTTCTTCCTCTTTCTCCCTGGCAGCACCTGATGGGTTCAACCCTCTGATCTTGCAGCTGGCAGCTCCAGAGGTCACCCACTCCTGGTGGCAGAGTGGCCGAGAGCCGGGCAGCTGCGCGAAACCACCATCAGCTCCCTCAAGAAAAGCAAACAGGCTTTTAACTTCTGCAGTCAGTCAGTGTCAAAAATGCAAGGGAGTGGGCCTGCCCTGCCCTGCCCTGGAGGGTCTTAGGAGTCAGCATGGCCGTGAGACACCCACCAGGGTTTTTCAGTCCCACGGGAGACCCTGTAAAGGAAGCTGAGCTCCCAGAGAAGGTGTGTTCAATGTAGTTCCAAGCACAGCCCAGTGCCCAGGGGGGCAAGCATGGCACCGTCCTCAAGGCTCTAGTCCACGATGCCTACACTAGTGGCTTCACATCGGGTGGGGAGGTGAATGGGGGGAGAGGTTCCGGCAGAGAGGGGCATAGTCATGTGTGTGTGTGTGTGTGTGTGTGTGTACGTGTGCACGTGGGCGTGTGCACAGGACTTTCTCACCAGAGCCGCAGTCCTGGGAGGTGTCGAAACCCCAGTGTGTGCAGTAGCTTATATATTCAAGTAGGTTATCTGAGTCCAGGAAGGCAGAGGATGTTGGTTTAAAAATAAAAGCTAGTCAGGGAGTTCTGCAGGGTTAGAGAAACCCATCTCCCAGAATCACCTCCTGTGTGGGTCTGTCAACAGGGGCCTTCTTGGAATCATGCTATCCTGGACATAGACCTGTGGTTTGAACACAGCAGGGGCTCTGTGGGAAAAAGCCCAGGCAGCCTGGCTCCAGAACGGTGAGATTGGAAACTGTGGGGGCAGTTCTGCTTGGATCTTAGGGGTCCTGCGAGTCTGCATCAGCTTCCTGGCAGTGGGTTTGGTTTGGGCTTTGCCTTTGGAAATGAGAGAGGGGCTGGTGGTGGTGGGAGTCCAGGTGTGGGGAGGAAATGTGGGGGGAGAGGGGGTGGGTGAGGTTCCGAGCAGGGACTGCGACAGAGAAGGGAGCCAGGCAGGAATGGTGAGGTCTGTATTTTGTGGTGGTTCCAGGAAGTTAGGAGCCTGGCGGTGTCATAGTTCTGCATTGGGTTGCCAGCGGCAAGGTCACCAGTTCAAAGCCACCAGCTAGCCCTTGGGAAAAGATGAGTCTTTGTACTCCAATGAAGAGTTATAGCCACGGAAACTCACAGGGGCAGCTCCACCTGTCCTGTCAGAACTGACTCGATGGCAGTGAGTTTTGTTCGTTTAAATACGAAGTTACAAAGAGCCCGAATGCTGCAGGGAGTTGAACATTAGTCTCCTAACAGTGTTTGGCAGTTCAGATCGATCACCCACTGCAAGGCAGGAAGATGAGGCAGTTGGCTTCCGTAAGGACTGGCAATCTCAGAAACCCTGTGGGGGCAGCTCTCCTCTGCCCTTGAAGGTCACAAAATGAACTTGACAGCAGTGGGTTTGGGGTTCATCCCCAAGCCCACACTCACTGCCCTCAAATCGATTCTGAGTCATCGAATAGTGGTAGGGTTCCCTACCCTGTTGGGCTTCTGAGGCTTTAACATTTCCTGGGATCAGAAAGCCTCATCTTTCTCCAGGGAGCAGTTGGTGGGCTTGAACCGCTGACCTTGTGTGTGTGGTTTGCAGAGTCGGATGTCATCCACGGCTCCACCAGGGCAGGTTGGAAGTGGCACATGGAATACATCGCAGAGAACTAAAGGGCCCTGGCGGGATAGTGTTTACAGGCAAAGTGATGACAACTGGACCCGGAAGAAGGGCAGGATTCCAGGACCACCCAGTAAGGGAAGTCTTTCAAGGAGACCCCAGGTTTTGCACACGGTTGACACACTTGACTTCTCAACTTAAGGTTGGGGATTCCAATCGACTCAGAGGTGCCTCAGAAAGCCAGCCAGGGGCACCCAGTTCTGTTCTGACCCTGAGGGGTCCCCACCACCGGAAGCCAGACCAAGGCGACCGTCTGTTGTTTCTTTCTTCACGGAGGGTGGGGTGGATGTCACATGCTCATGTAGGGTCAGCATTTTCCCGGAGTAGAAGTGGGTGCAGGAGTCCACCTTGGGTCCCGGAGATTCATGCGGGGGAGGCTCAGGGGGCTTCCAGAAGGCCCCTCTCCCTGATGTTCTGAAAGCTGCATGGACAGAGGCCTGACTCTCGCAACGTCATCCCACGAGCCCTGGCCTGCAGGGCCTCCCTGCGTCTGTGTCACCGAGCACCAGGGAACAACAGTCACCTGCTAAAAATAGAGGTGGTGACACAGCTGCTCGCTGGTGTTGGCACTGTTTGTCTGGCATCTTCTTCCTTTCCCTGTGGTGGCAGATAATGGGCGGGTTTCTAGGAAATGTGTCCTGCTGTCAGCAGAGCCAGGCTGTGTGCACTGAGCTGTGTGGAGAGGACTCTGGAGCCCTGTCGCTGGGCCATGGGGTCCTTCACCTCTGGGGTGTGGGCAGGACTGATCTTTGGAATAAAGAATAGATCCAGGGGACATAAGAGTCATAGGTGGGACAACTGGCATAGGTGGTGAGGGACACAGGGGAAGGAGATGGTGCCAGCGTGCCCTGTTACCTGCTCTGGTGTGGCTTGTCTCCTGTCTGGGACACATCACCACTGAGGCCTCCACGCCCAGGCTCCCCCTCGTGCACTGTGATGGCTAGGAAGCTGGTTTCTCTAGGCATTTGTTGGCCTGTGAGCATGACTGGCTAATTTTGGTTGGCCTGGGATTTTAGCCCCGCAGGGATCTAGGGAAATTTCAGGTAAGAGACTCATAGTTGGTTAGCCTACTTTTGAAGAAGTCCCGAGCCTTAAGTTTTTCCTGAAAAAAACAAACGCACAAACTCAAAAATCTCTCAACCACAGAATGTTCCCGTTAGCAGCCGGTGAGAATAACTCCCAGAAGGAAGGTTGTTGTGTTACATTGTATTAACTGGGCTCCGGGGAGGAAAACTGTGGTGTAAACGTAGACCCTTAGGCTAGGTCTTAATCACTGGGGAGCTGTCACCCCGCTTGGGGAGGGGGCCAGTGCTGGGCTGCAGGTGGCACAAGCCAGAAGCAGGTACCTCTGTTGGGGGTCTTTTAGGAGTCTGGAAAGGCCTTGATATCGGGGACAAGGCATGGGGATTTGGGACTACACTTCAGGCATGAAATGGCCCCCAAAACATCATTTACTGAAACTGTATTGGGGAGTTATGGTGAGTTTGTTTTGAAGAGAAATAAACAATCACTTAAAATTTCTCTTGCAAACCATTTGCTTCCATGGGGTGTAGAAGGAAGTATAGGCATTTAGATTTAATTATAACATCCCCACCCCTACCACCCCAGACCTCATCTTATTTGATAAAGATACTGTGTTCTTTGGAGCCCTCGGGTTGGTTCCGACTCCTAACGGCCTCTGCACAAGAAAACACGGGCCCGCCTCACAGCACTGCCAATGCCTGAGCCCAGTGTTGCCGCCACGGTGTGAGTCCATCTCCCTGAGAGCCGTCTTCCAGTTTGTTTCACTGATCTTTGGCTTTACCCAGCATGACACCCTTCTCCAGAGACTGGGGCCTCCTGACAGCATGCCCAATGTCTGTGAGCCATCCCTCTAAGAGACCTCTGACTACTTCCTTCAAGGGAGGTTGTTTGGTCTTGGGATGGTGCAGGGCATATCAGCACTCTTCCCCAGCGCCGTATTTCAAACGCAACGATGAGTCTGTGGCATCCTTATTCCGTGTCTCCACTTCCACAGGCATCCCTTGCCGTGACTGTGGTGCAACATACCACAGCGGGGTGGCCAGGCCCGCTCTAGCCCTCAAAGTCACTAACTTGCTTCTCAGCACTTTCTCGATTGACCCAAAGCAACACATCTTTTGATCTCTGGGTGCTGCTTCCAGGAGCTGATATGCAGAGCAGAAGCCTCTGGGCTTGACAGCAGAATTGGAGAAAGGAAAAAAAAAAGGAAAAGCACCTTAAAGTCCGCAGGGAAAATCCCCAGCATGCAGATGAGGAATCAGTCAAAGGAAAGTGAGTGAGGTCAAGTGAGGCTCCTTTTCAATAGCTCTGTGTTCTATGGTTTGCATAACCATATCGCTGCTGGCCCTGTCCGGAATCCTGGTGCCTTGACAGTTAAGCAGGACTTGATGGTTTGAAAAAAAACAAAAAAAACAACAACCAAAAAACCCAAAGGAGACCTTCTGCTGCCCCCATAAAGATGGTTGGTATGTGTGGGTCATTGGGTCATTGCCAGTGGTTTCCATTTCCTCCCCTCCTCTCTCTGCTTACCCCTACCCTTCCAGGGACAACAGAAACCATGGGGGAAGGGAGACAGTGGTCTGTCTAAGATGTGATACAAATAATAATTTCTAATTCATCAAGGGGTCCAAGGGTGGGGAGGAACTGATATCAAGGGCTCAACAGAAAGTAAATATTGAGAGAATGATGGCAACTTATGTACAAATGTGCTTGATACACTTGATATATGGATTGTTGTAAAGAGTTGTAAGAGCCTGTGTTAGTCTGGGTAGGCTAGAGAAACAAATCCATGAACGTATCTATATCTATATATCTATATCTATATGTATATATGACAGTTTTAGACAAAGGGTAATTGTACATTAAGAAAACATCCCAACCCAGTCCAGTCCAAGGCCTTAAGTCTGATATTAGCCCGTATGTCCGATACCAATCTATAAAGTCCTCTTCAGACTCACAAAACACAGGGAATGAAGCCAAATCAGGACAATCACAAGCCAGTGGGTAGGAAGTCTTTGGATCCAGTGGCGTTATAAACATCTCAGTGCTGGCAGGGGTCTCTGTGTGGTTTCTCTAGCTTCAGAGATCTGGTAGCATCTGTGTGGCTTCTCCGGCTCAGGGCACTGGGGTAGCTCCATGTGGCTTCTCCTCAGGGACGTCTCCCAGGGAGCCGGCCTTGTCAGTAGACGGTCTCCAAGGGAGGGAGGGAGTGTCTCCTGCTTCCAAGAAGGAAGTACAAGATTTCCCAGAATTCTCAAAGAAGGCCATGCCCACACAGAGGTCCCATTGGCTATCTCCAGATTGACAGAGGTCTTGAATGCATGTGACATGATGGCATCTCACCTGTACTACAGAGGCGTTACCTTCTCGCCCATTGAATCGGTTGACTTTCCACTGCCAGGGTCCTCAGAGTGGCCCCGCCCAACAGCCTTGGAGATTCGCCCAAGACCCCCAGCACCCCAAGCTTTGGGACGAGCCCACCATCTGGGTGCAGAAGCAAGTGCTCAGAGTTAACCGACAGTTTTGGATGTTTGAAGGTGTCTGAGGGCTTGTTTGAAGAAAGACCCGGTGATCTATATTTCTGAGCCCCTGCGGAGCCCAGGTTCAGGTGTGTTGTTTTAGGAAAGGCCTACATGCAGGCTCTCAACCCGACCTGGAGACTCTTAACTTCACCTGGAGCACAACAATCCCTTGCCACCTTCTTGACCTCAAGCCTGGACTCGTAGAATCTGCTCTTCGGGTGCCCTTCTGTGTTGCTCCGAGGATGTTCTTCTCTGTGGATCACTGCCTTTCCATCGGTGATGACTCATCGCACCCTCATAGGACGGGGCGTAGCTAGCTGCCTCTTGGGTTTCTGATACTGTCAATCTTTACAGGAGTAGAACCCCACCCTTCTCCCCTGTCCCATATCTCACCATCCGTGCTTCTAGGGAGCATTCTGCCTGTACTTTGTGCAAGACCGAGTCCGAATTCCTTGCCAACCGTGTTATTCAAATGCATCAATTCTCTCCATATAACTCCTTCCCAGAGGGACAACAAAAACGTGGGAGAAGGGAGAAGTGGTTGGTGAAAGTGTAAGACATGAAAAAAAAAAGATAGATATATATACATAAGTTATCAGGGGTTCATGAGGGAAGGAGGAGGAAAACGAACTGCTGTCAAGGGCTCAAATAGAAAGAAAATGTTTTGAAAATGTTGATGGCCACATAGGTACGAATGTACTCGACACGATGGATGGCTTATATGGATTGTGATAAGAGCCGTAAGAGCACCAACAAAATGATTATTTTAAAAGCATTGATTTTTTTCAGTCTTTTTTATCTAGTGTATATTTTTCACATGCACATGAGTTGATTGAAGACTCATGGCTTGGGTCAGGCACAACTCAGTCCTCCATGACTGAGTTATCATTACTTTAACCCGAGCAGCAGATTTACCTAGTGTAATGCCTCCTTTGATCTCTGGAGTGCTGCTTCTATGAGTGTTGATGTATATCCAAATCAAGTGAAATCCTTGATGACGTCAGGGTCTCTAGACATGGCTAACTGCCCCTCCGAGGACGAAATCGCCCTGCTCAGAAGGAGCCCTGCTTGCCCATTGAGCTCCTGGCCATGAGGTCAGCAGTCAAACCTGCCAGCCTCTCCTCTGCAGAAAGAGCTTATATTGGGTCCCTATGAGTTACGAAGCTCTGCTGGCACAGTGGGTGATGCATGCCACCAGCCTCTCTGAGGGAATAAAATGAGGCGTTCTGTTCCCATAAAGAGCCACAGTCTTGGGAATCCATAGGGCTAGTCTGCCTTCGCTGTGAGCCAGCGTTAGCCTCCTGTCAGTGAGCCTGGTTTTGGTGTTCCACGTCACTCCCATTCTGGTCACTAGTCCTTCCTTTGAATGCCAGTCTCGCACACAGGGATTGTCTGTATGACAGACACCAGCAGATCTCAGCCTGGGGCTTGAGACCTCTCAGAGGGGTTGCCTAGGACCATCAGAAAACACATCTCTCCAAGGGTCTTAGGGACCAACACACCGCTCCTCTCTCCATCTGCAGGCGGGTCAGCCCATATGCAGCTATCTCTGCTGAGAAAGAAGCTATCTCAATCTTCACCCTGAAGCTGGCTTTTTATACAAACTCCCGCAAAATGTAGCAATGTGGTTTACGGTTGTTATATTAAGACTGGATACACCAGGCTTCACACAAGATTTCATTTATCTGTCATTTGAAATACATATTTTGGGTTGAGCCCCGGTGGCGTTGTGGTTGAGTGCGGGACTGCGGCCCACAGACTTGGCGGTTCAAATCCAGCAGCGGCTCTCCAGGAGCAAGGCTGGGTAGCTCCCACAACCACCAGAGAGCAGTGATTCCCCCCCCCCAAAAGAAAGAAATACATATTTCACAATATATAATTGCATATTGTTTTGCGATTAATCAACTTTGTTTTCAGTTTGTTTAATTTGTAACAGTGCAGACACATCCTGCATATCAGATATTTACATGACAGTAGCAAAATGACAGTGATGAAGTAGCAGTGAAAATAATTTTATGTTGGGGGGTACCACCACATGAGGAACTGTATGAAAGGGTTGAGGCACTAGGAAGGTTGAGAACCAGATAAACTTGATTTATCAGTGCCTGGGTCCTTCAGGGCTTAAGGGGCTTAGAGGTGAGGGAGACTGGGATCTGAATGGACTGGAGGGGGCAGAAAAACAAGAGAAATAGATGAAGTGCGTTGTTTGTGAGAAACAGGACTGCTCAGGGCAAGTGGGAGATGCTGTGTGCAGAGTGGTTCAGGAGGCCTCTCCAAGGGGAGACTCCTGAGTAAAGACAGTGGCAGTTTCAGGGGAAGAGCACTCCAGGCAGTGAGATGGAATGTTCTAGAACAGCCAGAAGGTCAGTGTGACTGGCGCAGAATGAAAAGGGGGAGTGGCGGGG
>PVJH01042964.1:0-13947 GCA_004026705.1 Nesogale talazaci | reverse complement strand
CCCCCCCCGGCCCCCCACCCACCCGGGTTTCTGAGACTGTAGCTGTCTTTCTCTCACAGAGTTGCTGGTGGCTTTAACAACTGACCATGGGGATCATAGCCCGACGTGTGACCACTACCCCACCAGGGCTCCTGATCAGTAGACCAGTAGGATGGTCTTTTTTGGCAACTTGCAGTGGAGTTGGCCCTCCAAACTTTCATCTAGCCATTGAAGGCATCTGCTCTTTTGTTTCATGCAGGGCCTCTGGTGGAATGGAAAAGGTGTAGACTTCTGATCTCTGAGGATGGGAGATGGATTTGGGAGGGTGTCCATTGCAGGTAGCTTGTGAGTGTGTGTGTGTGTGTGTGTGGGAATACAGATAAATAGATAGATAATGACTAGATATATTTCCAGCAAGAGGAAGAAGACCAACTGAAGATAAACCTGGCTTCTCTCCTTAAAAATCCTCTTCTGAGCCATGCCTCAGGACAGACACTTCCAATGTGATCCAGGTTAGGTGAAGACTTTTGTTTCTACTGTAAGATCATTGTGTAAATGAATAACTTGAGCAGTCATGTTGTCTCCCACTTTCAACACGGACTACATCTGACCAGCCCAACAGCCTATTTTAAGATAATTTCCAGGCAGGCATTTATGATTTCTCATAGTGATTCTTTATGATGACCGCCCCCCTGGTATCCTCCTTCATGTATCTGAAGATGATTTTCATATCTCTTTTTTCCTTGCAGAGGCATGGTTACATTATCCCAAAGTGATGTAGCCACCTATTTTACATGATCTGTATTTGACTTATACCAAGAGTGTTAGGCTGGTTCTCTAGAGAAGCAAAGTAAGTTTGTTTATAGAAAAAGAGATTTATATAGCAAGCAATGGCTCACACACTTGTAGAAGTAGGCAAGTCCAGGTTAGTTTGAGTCGGTCGGTTAGGTGTATGCTGGAGACGTCCCCTGACTTACGTAGCTGCAGAAGCTAATGATTAGGAAGCAGGGGATAAAGCGGGAGAAACACAGGCTGGTGGATGTAGAGGTCAATGTATCCAAAGGCAGTCAAATGAATCCATGCTCAGCAGTCTACTGATACCTCCAAGAATCATCCGGCGACAAAACAGGAGAGGGACAGAACAGATGCAGGACCCAGAACGAACTGAAGGTAGTGGGACAAGAATACTCTGCTCTGGGCCTCTCTCTTAGGAAAAGGCCACACCCCCAGGCTGGAGCAGGATGAATAGACTGGGTCCCACCCCTACCTACACCCAGGAGTGTCCAGTTGACATAACCTTTAACTATTGCACTAAGAGAGAAAGACTATGTGTGAGTCTGGGTAAGCTAGAGAAACAAATTCATACACACACATATGGATATAAGGGGTTGATTTAATACAAAAGGAATGGAACTTTGAGAAAGCATCCCAACCTAGTCCAGTTCAAAGTCTTAAGTCCGACATTAGCCCATATGCCTGATACCAGTCTATAACATCTCCTATAACGAAGTCACAGGCCAGTGGGTACAGAATCCCAGCGCTGGCAGGGTTCTCCCCATGGCTTCTCGCTTCCAGGGCTCAAGGTCCATTAACAGCATCCAGTGATGGTAGAGGCACCTCAGCACTGGCAGGGCTCTCCATGTGGCTTCGCCAGCTTCAGAGGTCTGGTTCCATCAGGGTAAGGCCGTGTGGCTTCTCTTCCAGCTCCTCCAGCTCCTCGGATGCTGCCATCTTGTCTTGTCCGTAGTTCGTTGTGTCTGAGACTAACTCCCCACAACTGGGGAGATAGCTTCTCATCTCCACCAGGGAAATATTGTGAGATTTCCCAGAAGTCTCAGGAGAAAGCCATGCCCGCACGAAGGCCTCATTGACTACTCAATGGCTATCTCCAGATTAAGAGGCTCGATTCCACCCCTTCATCTCAATCATGAAATCAACGTAAGCACATGACTGCCTCAGACTAAAATAAATAAGTAAATAAAATCAAGCCAATTGCCACCAAGTGAATCTGTGTCATGACCCTGCCACGGGCTGCACATCAGAACTGCTTTTTGACATGGATACGGTCTTGCCGAGCAGATCACGTGTTTCCCTTCTAAGGCCCCTTCTGGGTTGGTTGAAATAGCCAGCCCTTCAGACAGTTGCTGGGTGCTTGGCCACGGTTCTGCCTGGGGATCCAAGAGGATGAGGCAGAGGAGTGGGAATGCACAGGGCCGTTTGCCCTCTCTCAAGATGAATTGGCCATGGCGGGTGCTGGCATAAGTCTGTTGCACGGGACCTCTTTAAAATGCCGCAGAACGAGGATGAAGGTGCTCCTGACCCAAGCCAGGGAATGTGTCAGTCACCTCGTGTGCACCTGAAAGTTGGACAGTGAGCAAGGGTGCATTTGAATGACAGTGTGGCTGAGGAAAACTGGCTGTGCCAGGGGCTGCCTGAAGAGCGAGCACATCTGTCTTGGAAGAAGTACATCCAGAATGCTTCTTAGAAGTGAGGACAGCTAGACTGCCGTCTCACACAATTTGGACCTATTCTCAGGAGAAGGCAGTTTCCAGAGAAGGACATCATTCTTGGCCAAGTAGACTGGTGTCACATGAGGAGGACTCTCAAAGAGATGGACGGGCGCAGTGGCCACAACCCTGGTCTTATAATAATTGCGGGGATGGGGGGGGTGCCTTCTGTGGGACACAGGTGCTGTGAGTAGGAACTGACACATTGGCACCCAATGACAATGTTATCATTATTGTGTGTATGTTCACGTGCACATAAGAACCTGTATAAATATAAAGACATGCACAGATATACTATACATGCACAAATGCACTCCCATGAGACCATCATTTTGAATATCAAAACAGAGACATCTCAGCAGAGACAGGTGCAAAAGACCATCTCAGAGGGCTAGTGCCAATGTCAGAATGCCAGGGTTCTGTCTCTTGGGAGTCCTTGGGCAGCAGGAAAAGTGGCCATTGGGTGCCCTTTCACCTCCATCCCTTCTGGCCGGTCCTTTCTGGTCACTTCCTCCTCCTCCTCCATGGGCTCTGTGGAAGGTTAAACAAGATCTGACCCTCATATCAGTTCGCTAAGCTCCCCCTAATCAGTGAGTGAGTTCACACCTAACAGCGGATTAAGTTATTAATCTTCCTAGGGGTGTTTGTTTCCTGGGGGTGGATTCTTGGAGACAAGACCTTGAAGACCCAAGGCCGGGAATGTGTTCTATGGGACCAGTGGCTGCAGGGCACATTGGGTTAGTTTGCCTGGAAAGCGCTGCAGTGACCTGGGAGCACGGACACGTCTGGCTGTCTCTGGGTCGACAGCATTGTCAATCTATCCAGGAGAAAGAGGGCACGAGTCACATCACATACCACATGGAACCCGCTGCCCTGGGGCCCACTTCTAGGACCCTTCTAGGGCAGAGGAGACCTGCCCTCGGGACTTTCCCAGACTGTAAACTCTCTGTGATCAGACAGCCTCGTCTTTCTCCCAAGAAACCATTAGTGGATTTGAACAGCTGTCATTGTGCTGAGCAGTCCAATGTGTAACTCCCTGTAAGGTACCCAGTCTCCCTCTAAGCTACCCCATGGGCAGTTGAAACCTTGGAATGGCCCATGCAAAAACAAAAGTAAAAAGAAACGTGAGGGGTTCATTTTTAATGTTTAACGTAAGCCAACCTATGGCGAGTATGATTTCAACATAGAAGCCAGTAACTGTTGAGTTGACTCCTGCCTCCCGGTGGATGCATAGGGGTTAGTAAGAGTACACCTGTGCCGTGCCGAGTCGTCACCGGCTTCGTTTTCAGCAGTAGACTTTCTGCTCCTAGAGAGTTACAGGAGGCAGAGGCTTCATCTTCTTAGTACCAACACACTGTTTGTACCCGCAGGTACTCCATCCCAACACAAAACAAGTGGGAGCTTTTATGAGTGAGATCATTTACACTCTTTGATTTTCTTCAAATGATTCCAGTCATTTCAATCTGACGGGTGTTTTCTATAAGCAAACAGAAAACACCAACCCCGTTACCATCCAGCCGATTCTGGCTCAGGACCCCCCCAGCCCTGGTGGTGTCGTGGGTTAGGCTTCAGGCTGTGAATGGCAAAGCACCAGGCTCTTCTCGGGAGAACGACGAGGCTTTCTTTTCCCGTGAAGAGTTTGCAATCTCAGGAAGGAGCAGGGGGTTTTTAGGAGGCAAAACTGACCCCATAGCAGCGAGTTTTTCTTGGTTTGGAGCCTCTCCTAGGTTGTCATCTTTATGGGAGAGATTTACCCGTCTTTCTCCCGGGGAAGGGCTGGTGGGTTTGAACCGCCAACGTTCAGGTGGTTTTGCAGTGGAGTGTTGAGCCGTTGTGCCACCCTCTAGTCCATGTGGCCACCTTCCACGTTGCTCCATCGCCTCAAGTGGCCAGCGACTGCCTAAGTGGCCAATACAGGTCTCAGTGTTCTATGTAAAGCTGGGGAGCGGGCCGCCTGGAAGTCGTGGAGTCTACAGGATGGGAGGAGCCTGCTGGGAGACCACCTCCAGCGCTGGGTGTTTCCCGGGTGTGTCCCGGTGAAGGCTGGTGACCGGCTAGAGTCAGAGAGGGTGGGGGCTGATCAATGCACCGTGTCTGACTACTTTGGAGAGCATGCCTGATTCCTGGGCAGCTGGGAGAAAGAGACTCGTTCCACGGAGAGAGAATTGTTGAGCAGCAAGCGCAGGGCATTCCTGGTTCTCCTACTTCCTGGAGATGAACCCGGTGAAGAACAGCTGTGGGTTCCCCTGGGGAGTGCCAAGCACACCTGGATCCTGACGCTGGGCAGGGAGAACTGTGTCAGGGCGTCGTGGGAGGGGAGGAGGAGGTGTCTTCCCTGGGTCCCTTGCTGCTGTGGCTTGCAGGTGAATAACCCCAACCCACAGGGTCATGGGTAGTTCTGCTCCAAAATTTAGGAAGAGAACATCACTACCATTCCTTGTTTTGTTTTCTGATTTTTAATTTTATAGATGATGGGGTACCCTGACCCCCCCACCTCCACAAACCATAGTTTTCTTCCCAGAGCTATGTATCTAAATTATTATTACTTTTATTTATTTATTTATTTATTACAAAACATTCTCCTCACCTTCAAACTACTCTCCCTTACACTTAATACACGTGTTAAATCTGTGATTCCATTGAGGGAAACATTTTTCAAACTTGTCTCTTTTTTCACCTCTTCTGCGTCATCAAGTCGCTGTCCTTTCGTGTCCCTCTGCATTCAAGGAAACAAAAAGAATTCACAAGGAGCGAGGTCAGTTGAGGAAGGTGTGTGGGGCAAGATTTTGCCCCAAACTGACACACTGAGATGGCTGCACGAGCAGGTGCATCATCCTGGTGGCAAAACCCGTCTCCCATCTGACCCAAATCAGGCCCTTCTTTTTGCTGCACGCCGTTACACAATCTTTTCAGACCTCTAAATAAACAGCTTGATAAACACACTGACCTCATGGAACAAACGCCAAATGCACTCTAAGTTGACATTTTCATCCATTTTGGAAGTTGACAGAAGTCTAGAACAGGGTTTGTCATCAATCAACATTTCACCTTTTTTGAAATGAGAAAACCACTCCATACACTTCAGTTTATTCCATAGCGCTGTCCTTGTAAGCTGTGTTCAACATCACAGCAGTTTCTGCGTCATTTTTCCCGAGCAGGAAACAAAATTTCACAGCCGCATGTTGTTCTCTTAAATTTGCCAATCACAAAAAATGAGGTTCTAGTAAAACTGCTTTTATGAAAAAAAAATTCACTGTGACCAGGGAGAACTTTCCCAGCTGACACCACTGGGTGCACTAACTCAGAGCGAGTTGCTTGGTGCTCGACGAGCAGGAAAAAATGTGTACTATGAAATTTTCCTTCTGCTGGCGCAAATTTTGATTTTTGGAATATGTGTTAGTCTGGGGAGACTAGAGAAATAAGTCCACAGAAACTCATATGTGTACAAGAGAGAGTTTTATATAAAGGAGAAGTGTACCTTAAAGCATCCCAACCCAGTACTGTCCAAGCCCAAAGTCCAATATTATTAGCCCCTTATGTCCGACAACGATCTACAACATCTTCCTCAATCGCAAAAAGCACCTGCAATGACGCTGACTCCTGGAGGAAAGCAGAATCAGTGAACGTGTATGTCAGCATCTCAGTGCTGGCAGGGGTCTCCACGTGGCTGCTCCAACACCCAGGGCTGCATCAGGGCAGGTCCAGGTGGCTTCTCCTCAGGGATGTCTCACAGGGAGTGAGCCTTGCCAGAGGAAGCAGGGAACAGGCTAAGATAGCAGCACCCTGGTCTGACCCTCAGAGAGCGAGAGACCTGAAAAGTAGAAGGGCGAGGTTCACCGAGCCATTTCTCTGTGTGCCCCACGTGTGTTTACTGGCCAGGGTGGCACAGTAAACCTGAACTATCTCAGGGGAGTAACCCCTCGTGTGTGAACCTTCATCTCACCTACGACGGACATGTGTCAGGAGACCCCAATCCCTGGAGAAGGACGTCATGCCTGGTAAAGTGGAGGGACAACGACAAAGAGGAAGGCCCTTGACAAACTGGACTGACACAGCGACCACGGCAACGGGCTTAAACATAAGAACCATCACGACGTGGATGCAGGTTGGGGCTGGGTTTCTCATTGCTGTGATTTGAAGTCGACTGGATGGTCCCTCACAGCAACAATGAAATACCCCCCCCCAAAAAAAACCATGCCTCATCCAGTGATGCTTATGGCATTTACCGTGTTGTATATCTCTTACCACTATTCTTTTTAAAAAAATCATTTTATTGGGGGCTCATACAATTCTTATCATGATCAATACATGCATCTGTTGTATGCAGACCACATTTGTACATTTGTTGCCATCATCATTCTCAGAACATTCTCCCTCTACTTAGGCCTTTGGTATCAGTTCCCCCTATTTCCCCTCGTTCCCCATTCCCCTCCTTCACAAACCCCTAAAAATTTATAAATTATTATTATCTTGTCATATCGCACACTGTTCTAGGTGTCCCTTCACCTACTTTCCTGTTGTCCGTACCTCAGGAAGGAGGTTATATGTAGGTCCCTGTAATTGGTTCCCCTGTTATACTCCACCTTCCCTCCACCCTCCCGGTATCACCACTCTCACCACTGGTCCTGAAGGGATCATGTGTCTTGATTTCCCCATGCTTCTGGCTTTCCCCAGCTTTCCCCATGCTTTCTGGATTTCCCCAGTGTACATGCCCTGGTCTAGCTGGATTTGTAAGGTAGAATTGAGAACATGATAATGGGTGGGAGGAAGCATTTAAGAACTAGAGGAAAGTTGCATATATCATTGTTGCTACACTGTACCTTTACTGGCTCATCTCCTCTCTATTAGCCCTCTGTAAGGGGATGTCACTTCACCCACTCATGGGCTTTGGGTCCCCAATCTGTACCCCCCCTCATTTATAATGATATAATTTTTAGTTCTTTGATACTGACACCTGATCCCTTTGACACCTTGTGGTCATGCAGGCTGATGTGCTTCTGCCATGTGGGCTTTGTTGCTTCCGAGCTAGATGGCTGCTTGTTTACTTTCAAGCCTTTGAGACCCCAGACACTGTATCTTTTGATAGCCGGGCACCATCAGCTTTCTTCACCAAATTTACTTACGCACACATTTGTTGTCAGCGATCATATCAGGAAGGGTAGCACGCAATGTTATGATTTTTAGTTCTTTGAAACCTGATAACTGATTCCTTTGACACCTTGCTTCCACTGCCATTAACTGAAGTTCAGTGTCCCTTCAAAAGTGCCTCTCCTGTCCCCCCTCCCACCTACTTCGGATATGCACTCATCCACTTTGTTCTCTCTATTGTTTCTGCTGTTAGGCACCATCAAATCAGTTCTGAATCATAGCACCCTGTGTGTAAAAGCACCAAATGCTGCCTGGTCCTGCCCCGTCCCCATCTGTTTCTACGAGTCCATTGTTGCGGCCTCTGGGTCTGTCCCTCTCACTGAGTGGCTCCCACTTTTCTACTGACATGATGTCCGTCCCCAGGGACTGGGATCTCCTGGTTATAAGTCCAAGGTACATGATAAGAAGTTTGGCCATCCGTGCCTCTAAGGACAATTCTGGTTTGACCTTTTTTTTAAAAATCATTTTATGGGGGGGCTCTCACAACTCTTGCTACAAACCATCCATCATTTATATCCGACACATCCATACATATTTCCCATCATTCTTTTCTGGACATCTACTTTCCATTGAGTCCTTGGGATCAGCTGCTATTTTCCACCTCCCGCCTCCTGCCCCAACCCTCGTGGCCCCCTGGTAGATTGTAGATTGTTCACTGGTTTCAAATCTCACACCGTCCTCTGTCTCCCTTCCCCTCTGGTAGCTGTTCTTCCCCCTGACTGGGAGTGTGTGGTTATGTGCTGTTCCTTGTGATCAGTGCCCCGCTCCCTCCTCCCTCTCCCCCTTTCCCACTACCCCTTTGGTATCTCTGTTTCTACTCCTCATCCAGGGTTCCGTGTGTTGTGAGTTTTACCGCTTGCCCACACCTATGTGCATGCTCACATCTAGTCTAGGTTGGGAGGTGGCACTGAGGTCCTGGTAGTGGGGGTGGGGGGCAGGTTAGTAGGCTTCCAGGGAACAGAGGGATATTGCCTGACCGATTAGTGCACCACTGCATGCTAATTGACTTACCCCCTCCCTGTGACCCCTTTGTGGTGGTGGTGGGGTGTTCCATTGTCCATAGACGGGCTTTGGATCTCCACCCCCATTCCCCTCCATTTTCACGAATGCATTTTTGTTGTTGTTGGTGGTGGTGGTGGTGAGCATCACAGAAGGCCAATTTGTTAGAATAAAGTGTTCTAGCATTGAGGGAAGGTATGAGCCGAGGCCCAAGGCCCATCTGTAGGCAACTGGACATCCCCTTACAGAGGATCGCAGGGAGTAAGTAGATGGCCAGTATAGTACCAATGAAACATGCACCTTTCTTCTTTACTGCTTCCTCCCCCCACTGTCATGATCCCAATTCTACCTTACAAATCTGGCTGGGCCACAGGATGTACACGCGTACAGATAGAAACTGGAAACACAGGGAATCCGGGAAAGGACCAATAAGAGTAGCGATACCAGGAGGGTTAGGGTAAGGTGGGAGAGAAAGAGGAAACCCATCACAGTGATCTACATATAACCCCCTCCCCGAGGTATAGACAACAGAAAAGTGGGTGAAGGGAGACATTGGACGGTGTAAGACATAAAAAATATAGATTATCAAGAGTTCATGGGGGAGGAAGGGGGGATGGGAGAAAATGAAGAGCTGATAGGGCTCAAGTAGAAAGAAAATGTTTTGAGAATGATGATGGTAACAAAGATACAAATGTGCCTGACACAATGGATGGATGTATGGATTGTGATAAGAGTTGTATGAGCCCCTTATAAAGTGATTAAAAGAAGAATTGCAAAAGAGACAGGAACTTAACAGGGAATAAATAGCACAGGGAGACGAGAAGCAACCATTACCCTCCAGGTCAGTAGGGACTGGATGAATCACAAGGAAAGCATGCTGGTGCAGGGTGCTCCTGCTGCTGAAATGCAGCGCTCCCTGCAGACATTACTTGTGGAAGGAAGATGAGCATGAGCCTGTTAGAGGACCTGGGCAGAGCCTCATGGTGCATGGAAATCAATGATTGGTGTGTCCAGTGGAAACCCACCTGTCAGCCTAGATCTCATCTAAGGCGAGATCACCAGGAAACAAACCATCAGAGGACTCGTTAATGCAATGCTTCTCTCAGAAGGAAGCCATCAGATCTAATGGTCATTCAGGACCCCCCCACCCCCTGCACTTCAGAGCATCCCCTTGAAGCCCTGGTGCCAGAGTGGGTTTCCTATTGGCCTGCTAACCACAGGGTTGGCAGTCAAAACTCACTAGCCGCTGAGCAGAAGAACAAGGCTTTCTGTTCCTGTAAAGGTTTGCCTCCTTGGGAATTTACCCTACCCTGTTGTGTAGGCTGGTCGTGAATCAGAATGGACCCGCCAGCATTGAGAGAGAGAGAGAGAGAGAGAGAGAGAGAGAGAGAGAGAGAGAGAGAGAGAGAGAGATTCCCAAGAAACTCAGGTGGTGCCCATGCTAACGTGCTCTGCTGGTGTTGCTACAGACAGATGGTTGGAGTCCATGTGGTGGGGCCACCAAAGTCGGCCCTGTGACCCACTTCTCCCCAAATCCACCATGAAAACCCTCTGCTGCACCATCCCAGCCCCAGACACATGGGGTTGCCACGAGCTGGACTTGATTGGATAGCAGCTGGCCATTAATGGTTATTCATGAAAAGTCTCTTTATGGAGTGTGCCCTAGGGACCCCTGGCAGGCAAGCCAGGCCTCGGGAGAAGTTGCATTCTGTCACATGCATTGGGGTTGGCTAGGTGGTAGCTGGCATGGCTATGGCTTCCCGCGTCTAGGGTTTCTCTCGTCGAATGTAAGGAACACATGGGTAGGGCAGGTCCAGCTTTGGTGCTCACATTACCAGGCCTGCAGGTTGCTGGATGGTGTCCCCGTAATTCATCCCTGGAGATGAAGGGCGACACCTTCCTCATAGGTCTGGAGGAATGCTGCAGAGCTTGTAGCTTGCCATCTCTCATCTGCCCACTGGAACTGGGGTACACATCATCTGGCCAGACCCAGAGGGGAAGGAACTGAGAATTGCTGTTGTCACAAAGAACCCTTGGCTAATTCCTTGTTGTGAGCTGGCTTCCTCATGGTGGAAGGAGTCTGTCGGTGGGGTCGATGGGCAGTTCAAACCCACCGTTGAGGCTCTCTGTTCCCACTAAGATTTGCATAGGATCATTGAGTTGGAATTGACTTGATGTCAGTGAGTTTTTCCTTCTTCTGACATTTATAGGGTTTGTTGGGAAGTGAACAGGTTACAAGTCAGCTGAGAAATTCAGCTGTTGTTCAGTGAGGATCGTTTCTTCTCTGTTGCTTCTGCCACCAGCCCTTGAACCACTTATCCTGACCTCTAGCCTGGTTGGGCAATGTTACAAAGCACTTTTAGAACTGCCAACGAAGGCCCAAAGGGCTTGATACTCTGCTACAGTTTCAACACGAATGCACTCAGGTCCAGTCCTCTCCTTCAGCAAAGCCAGCTCCCCCAATTAAGTGCCCAGAGGCACCCCACTCCACAAGCCAGCCCTTTTCCCTGAGCACTCAACTGAACTTGCTTTGTAGGATGATCAGCCCACTGTTCCTGGTCCTGCTGTTGCTACTTTGCTGCTCCTCTGGTGACAAACTGTCTCCTGGATCAAGGAGATTCATTCAAGTGTGGGGATCTAGGAGTACCAAGGATAGGGGTTCAGTCTTGACACTTCTTTCTTGCTGGTAGTAAAACCTCCCTTTTTGCTTCTGATAGGGCTCATTTTTAACCAGGAAAATGGCAATCACAATTAATTCTGTTAATGATCACAAAGGTGAATCATATAATCCAACCAGTAGCTTTCTTTTACCTAGAACCATCAGTAAAAGACCATTTGGTGAGGGGTCATGGAGTCTGTGTCTAGAAGAGTAACAATAATTAATTAACTTCATCCAGGCAAGGCAATCACGTTATAAAAATGTTATTTTATTGGTCAACAATATCTATACATATGCATGTTTCATTACGTAATTCACATATGCACAAAAATATGTTCAATAAAACGTGTCACAGTTGATCAGCTTATTATCCAAATTACATTTTTGTGTTAGACTGGTTGATTACACAAACAAATCCAGAGACATTCATATATATATATATATATATATATATATACACACACACAAACATATATGAGAACTTTACATCAAGAAGTAATTATATGTCCAGTAAACAATCCCAGCCCAGTCCAGATCAAGTCTTAAGTCCGATACTAGCCCATAAGTCCCTCTTCAGAGTCATGGAGCCACATGCAACAAAGCAGAATACAGAAAGCTCATAGGCCAGTGGGTTTGGGTTTTTCGTTTTGCTCATGCTGGAGAATTCCTGATGCCAGCAGGAACTGCTACCATGGTTACGGCCATTAAGAGCCCATCTTTTCCATTCAAAATGCTGCATCCAAGGGAAAGTCTGACGCCGAGAATGCTGTGGGTCAGAATTGCCTCCGGGTTTGATTTGAGGCAGCCAGCTGTGGAGTACAGCTGTCCGATGGGCAGACAACACTTCCCACAAAGGCAATTCACTGCCAGCAAGTTGCTGCCGACTTGGTGACCCTCCAGAACAAGGTAGAACTGCCCCATCGGTTTCCAAGAGCGGAACTATTTACAGGAGTGGAAAGCCTCATCTTTTTCCCGGGGAGGCGCTGTGGTCTCGAACTTCTAAGCTTTTAGATCCCAGCCCACCTTGTAACTTCTTGGGCACCATAGAAGATGCCTAACTCTTTGAGGGAGGAGACACAGGCAGGGAGAAACTTTTTTTTTTTTTTTTCTGACGCCTGTCCTTTTCCGTGTTGTCAAGAGCAGAGGGGACATTGGTGGAACATTTATTTTGCTACCTGTAAATGGTTAGAGGAATCCTCCTGGCACTGACTGTTGGGAAAGCACTGACCTGCAAACCTGAAAAGCAGTGCAAAGCTGCCAGTTCCCCGGGGGAAGGATGAGGCCGCCTGCTCCCGTCAAAAGGCACAGCCTCCGCTCGCACCCCTCCATTGGGATTGGTCTGATGGAGTGGGTTGGGTTTGGTTTACGCGGTTAGGCTTCCGGGTGCTTTGCAGAGTGCTGTGAGTTCTGAGAAAGCGGCAGTGGTTTAGCACAGTGGCCATGGGGGAATGCTTGCCTCTTCTTTTCTTTGCAGATGATTAACATCTCCTCACTGGCAGCTGCCAAGTTGGCATGAGGGACGGTGGCCTGGTGGGTCCTGAGCCGTCCCCACGTTGCGTATCGGACTGCTGTGATCCCTAGGGTTTCCATGGATGGCTCTTTGGAAATCAATCCTCAGGCCTTTGCTCCTCGTCTGGCTGAGTCAGGAAGCTCTGCTCAGTGTCCTGGCAACATGCCAGCTTTCGTGACTGACAGGAGGTGGCTATGCATGAGGGGGTCCTGTGGGTGAAGTTTCACCTTCCTTGCAGCAGACGCAGGTTTGAACCCCAGCCAGTGCGCCTCTCATCTCAGTGGACACTTTAATTCTCAAAACCCAGAGGACAGTCAGACTCAAATTCAGAAGCCTTTTGCAACAGCTCCCTCTCCTTCTGTATCAGTTCTGTCCCGGGCAACGTAGCGAGCTGGAGGATCGAGAGCTGCTCCCGGCCCACTAAGAGATCCTCTCTTTGCTTTCTGGTCTCTCATGGTTTCACTGCCTCTGGCAGCTATTGGGCATAAGTTTGGTGGGAGACAGGACAGGAGCCCACGAGTGTCCTGATACTGGACTCACTGCGCAAGGAGGCAGACTGAGTGGCCACAGGCAATTTCTGGGGAAAGTGTTTGTTCTAGAGCAGAGGTTCTTAACCTGTGGGTCGAGCAATCACGTTTTCACAGGAGTCACCTGATTCCTAACAGGAGCAAAATGACAGTGATGAAGTAGCAGCACACATGATGTCATGGTTGGGGGTCCCCACAATATGAGGAACTGCACGAAAGGGTAGCAACAGGGGGAAGGTTGACAACTGCTGCTCTAGAGTATGCTGATGGGTAAATTCTGAGGACAGGGTTCTGGACGCTCTCTCATCAAAGGTGGACTCAAGGGAAGGTGAGGGCCTCAGCCCCCGTCCCCCTGGAACCTGCTGGACTTGTGAAGGATCTAAGGAAGGGAGTTTTGCTGAATATCTGGCCCAACTAGACCCAGAGGGCCAAGAAAGCACAACTAGGGGCTTGGTGTTCCCAAAAACAGGAAGGGAGAAATGAACTTGTCAGGAGTGGTTCTCTTCATTTGAAGTTAATCTGGTGTGAAGCAGTGGGGGCGGGGGGCGGGGCATATTGCCAGACAAATTAAAAAAATATTCAAAAATATCGCAGACTGTTAGTTTCAAACAAGCAAAA
>PVJH01042963.1:0-13938 GCA_004026705.1 Nesogale talazaci | reverse complement strand
AAAAACAAATAAATTGTTTTCTTCACAATAGTTGAAACTCCCGTTCCCCTCTGCTCTTTGAGCAGTCTTTGGTTGCCTTTCAAACCTGTATGCAAGTCCATTTATTCTGTACCTACGCCCAAATACTCGAGTCCCCACCTAGACCCTCAGCACAGTGGCTGTTTTATGAATCAATTCACTCTCCAATTTTCCACAGCTGTTTTTTTTTAATGTTTTTCTCATTTTCTTGACTTCCATTGTTCCCATTCTCATTCTCCACAGGCACCCATGTCTATTTTCTAGGAAGATAGAGAACAGAGCCGAAAACTCCTCAGTAACCCACCTGGTCTCCCAAGTCTCTTTACCTCTGCTTTTCTCATCCTTTCCTCTGACAGAGGACGCTGACCTTAGTCCTGTCTAAGGTCAGTCTTCTTGTGAGTTCTTGGGAGGCCAGCCCCTTCCACCCTTTAAAGAAACTCTTCTCCATCGGTTCATGTTCACTTTCTTCTTTGCTGGCTACTTTGCACCAGAATTAGCATCTCAAAAGTCTCAGCCAAATTTGTGGAAGAAATTGCTGACACCATCTCAGGTCCTTCAATCTGCTCTGCTCAACCATAAGGTACTCTACCTGGCTGTAACCTGCACAACCCTTGCTAGGGTGGTCAGTGGCCTTCCTGTCATTAAGTCAAGTGGAAGCAGCTTCTTTCCCTTACTTACTCTTTCATGACCCATAGGACACAAAGAGCCACCTACATTTTATGCTTCTAGAGTTTGGTGAGGAGCTGTTACCTCTCTTTTTGTACATGCTGCCATCTGCGGCCATGTATGATTGAATATGAAGAGATGGACATCACAACACAAAAGCCATCACCACAGATCTTTGGGACCTTTGTGTCCTACTAGCCCTCTTGATTCAATGAAGTTTTCCATGTCATTAAAAACGTCTTCCATTACTGAAGATACATAATCTCAACAAGAAAAGCAACAGTAAACGAGGGCATAATATAAATGAGTCTTGAAAGGCCTTGCGAACATTTGAACGCACTGACCACTCCCCTTCAGACATTCTCTTCCCATAGCTTCCATGACACCTGCTCCTGGTTTTCCTCCCTCCTCCTTCAGAAGACGAACATTTTCCAGACTTAATCATAGACTTTTTCTCCATCCCTGGGCAATATCGTGGCTCATGCTTTCAGTTGTCATCTGTATGTTGCTCACTCTCACTTCTCTATCTCTTGCTCAACTTTCTCTTCTGGTCTGGATTCCCTGCATAACATCTCCGCTTGTGTATCTCACAGACCTCAAACCCAACAAGACGACAGCTGAACTCATGAATCTACTTCCACATCTAGTTCTCTGTCGCATTGAATGGGTAATATTGTCCCCATAGCTGTGCAAGTCAAGAACCTAAGTGTATTTGTGACACTTTCCTGAACTTCCTAATCCAATACATCATCAAAGTCTGACAACACCTCCCGTTCATCCCCTGGCTATGTCAATGTATTTCGACAGTAGCACAGGTCATCTGGAGTCACAAGAATTGGCTGATCTTTTTACTTTTTATAAATCATTTTATTGGGGATCCTTGTAACAATCCATACATCAATTGTACCAAGCACTTTTATACATATGTTGCCATCATTATTTTGAAAACATTTCCTTTCTACTTGAACCTTCGATGTTAGCTCCCCTTTTTTCCTTCTTTCTCCAACCCTTCTATCATGACCCCTTGATAAATTATAAATTATTATCATATATTACACCACTGTCTCCCTTCATGCACATTTCTGTTGTTTATCCCCCTGGGCTCTGGGTGGAGGGGTTATATGTCAATCATTGTGATGGGCTTCCCCTTTATTTCCCTTTCCCTCTCCACCTTTTCCTCACACTCATGGTATTGCTACACCTATTACTGCTCCTGATAGGGTTTATCTGTCCTGGATTCTGTGTGTTGAGAGCACTTATCTGCACATGGGGACATACTCTAATCTAGCCAGATTTCTAAGGTGGAACTGAGGTCATGACCGTGGTGGGGAGGGAGCATTAAAGAACTAGAGCAATATTGGGTGTTTCATCAGTGCTATGTGCTATACTGCACCCGGCTTGTGACCCTTCTGTGAGGGGATGTCCTATTGTCTACAACTGGGCTTGGGATCTCCACTCCAACCCATCTTGTTCACCTTGTTATGAGTGTTTGTTTGGGGACTTCTGATGCTTGACACCTGGTTCTGTTGACACCTCATGATCTCCATGATCTTCTCGACACTTCAATTAATTAGCCTCATAGAAATCAAGTCAACCTTTGTAAGATGCAAATCTTCTCCAGAGCTTGGCTTATATCTGTCAGGAGCTTTCCCCAGACTGAGCAGAGAGCACAAGGAAAGACATGGCAGCGTTTGAATATGGAGCAAAAAGCTGGGTTCAGCGTGGTCACTTGAAGGAGTCTATGTTCCTGTGCTCTCTGATCTGGCAGCTACTAGTTCCACGAGGCTACTGCAATTAGCTATGATTACATTTAAAATGCGATGCTTCATTCGCACTCGACACATGGCAAGTAGTCAAAAGTGGTTGCCACTCTTGGTAGCGCAGCTCTAGATTATAGATCTAGGTGAAGACATGGCCTGCTCTGATATGTGAGTGGATGGAGGAGGGGAGATACAGAAGTCAAAGATAGTTCCCAGAAGGGTGGCCACTGAGGAAGTGGGCCATGTCTCGGCAAAGCAGGATGGAGACACAGCACTGAGGCAGTGATGCATGTGATAAAAATGAGCCGGGTTAGAAAAACTTGGCACTGGGTTGCGATTCACATGGTCGGAGGTTGGAAACCACAGCAGCTCCTACGGAGAAAGATTGGACTCCCTCCTTCTGCAAACTGACAGTCCAGGAAGCCCACGAGAGGTCACTTTAAGTCAGCACTGACTCAATGGCAGTGAGTTTGGTTTGCTTAAACATCTAGCTAAGTTCAATTAATATCGCCCTTCCAGTCATGATCCCTTATGTAATATGTTATAAGGATTTGATATGTTTGGGCTATAATCCAATTTGGAAGACCCAAGGAACCAGCGTAGAAGAGGTTAAGACCTGACCTTAGTTGAGGGTGTGAATTGGGTCACAGTCTTTGTTTAATGGTTATCTTGGTTACTGTGACTTGCAATGGATGTAAGGAATGACATGCTACAGATGAGAGGGGAAAAGCTGCTTCTGTAGTGATCTGAGAAAAAGTCAGTCTGATTAAGAATAGCAGGCCAGTGCCTACTGAAAACATCCTGTCAAAGATCTGAAGTGTGCAAATTACTTACAGTCCAGAGTGGAGAATAGATTATTATACTTGGGTGAAGGTTTATATGCTAATTTTATTCCACCATGTAACTGCCTGCACTGGTCTGGTAGAAAGTGGGTTAAGATTCCCTTCAGAGTCTTCCTGGTGGGTATAAAACGAGCCCACTGAGGAACAGGAGGTTTGATCTCATCACCCGCAAAAGCCAGGAGTGGAGAGTGCCTTCTGGACCCAGCATCTGGCTTACCCCTGCCTGCCCTTCTGGTTTTAAAAGGAATAGCTTCCACTATCATGTGAGACATTTCCTCAAACTTCCCAGAATTCCTAAGGGATGCTGCAGTGACTTGCAGAACCCAGAGATGTGAGAGAGTTTACTCAGGGAAGGAGTGGGTAGAGTGGAGCACATTCATGTCTTGAAAGAGTTGGACTTTTGCTCCTTCCTCCTTGGACCGAATTTGGTATCAATTCTTCCTGATGAAATTTTGACCACACTAGCACTCACAAATTTTCTAGGAAATAACTATAAGTTCATGTCTCCAGCTTTAGAGAAAGGTTAGGACTAGAGGTAAAAGCGAGGGCCATTTGGTGACAGTGCAGCCAGACAAACCATCAGAAAGAACGTGGACCCAGAGGCTACTGAGGAGGGCTGAAAAGTGAGAGGTAACATGAGCAGGCAGCACAATAAGGCACACCTGTGGCCTGCCCAGAAAAGTCAGTCTGTCCAGCAGTGTCTGTGCTGGGGCAGCACTAAGCAGAATGCACACAGGGAAAAAAAAAGAGTAAAAACAGCTGTGTTTTGTGGTTGTTTTTCAGGCTGTTCATAGGGGAACCTTGGGTCTTTCCTTCTCAGTTTCCCCCTCTTACCTGGATTTGGATTTTGCACTTGAGGTCTGAAATCCCACCAGGGCGAACTGACAGGATGCAGTCTAGCTACGGGACCCCACTTCTGTCTCCCCATTTCTGAGATCAAACATAGGCCCCAGACCAGAGATTCCCATCTGCCACTAGAATCATGGAGGCCAACGGTACTTATTTCTACCAAAAACAGAAACCAACCCCCTCACTGCCATGGAGTCAGAGCTTACTCAGTGGTACCTTATAACTGCTGATGGGAATAGAATGCTCAGTCTTTCTCCCAGGACCTGCTAGTGCCTTTGAACTCCTGACCATGCGATCACAGCCCTATACCACCAGGGCTCCTTGGATATTTCTGTAGGAAAGAGATTTTCTTCCACTTACTGCAGATTGAAAGCATCATTCATTGCATCCGACACATTTTGGAGAAGGGGGAAATGACCACATCCACCATTAGTAGGTGTGGAAAATGGGTACATACTGGGATCCTAGAAGTCTGCAATGAAATAGCCTGAGACTTTGTCATAAAATAATTCAACAAATATCAGATAAGCAATCTGAGTCTAGGCTTAGAATAGACATCGTACAACAATTTAAACGGCCAACATTGGTCCTTAACCTTCCTAAAGCTGCGACCCTTTCATCCAGTTCCTCATGTTGTGGTGACCCCCCCCCCCCCAACCATAAAATTATTTTCACTGCCATGTTGTAACTGTAAGTTTGCTACTATTGAGAACTGGGCGACCCCTGTGAAAGGTAATTCAACACCCTCACAGGTTGAGAATCCTGGCTTAGGTGGCATTTAAAATGTATTGGTGGATATGTGCTCTTCTACCCATCCCTTTACATCACAAGTGACTCAGACAAGGGGGGGGGGTTCCAAAAGTTCAGTGGAGAAATGTAATGAATAGATAATGGACTATCAAAAGATAACAGATTTCCCAACTTTTGGAAGCCCCCCTCCCTATTTCCTATTATTATTTTTAATGTAAGGGAATTTTCAAGGCCTTTTTCCTTATTCAATATTTCTCTTTAAAAAAATTTTCTCCGGCTTGAAGGTAAATAAGTGACTATCTAGCCCAGAAGCAACAAAGCCCACATGGAGGAAGCACTCCAGCCTGTGCAACCGCAAGGTGTCAGAGGGATCAGGTATCAGGCATCAAAGAGCTAAAAGTTATGTCATTATGGTAGCTCCCACGACCACCAGAGGGCAGTGATGCCTCCCCCCCCCCCCAATTATATCATTATAAATGAGGAGGAGTACAGATTGCGGACCCAAAGCCCATCTGTAGGTGAAGTGACATCCCCTTACCGAAGGGATGTGGGGAGGAGACGAGCCAGTCAGGGTACAGTGTAGCAACGATAAAATATGCAACTTTCCTCTAGTTCTTGAATGCTTTGCTCCACTTCCCCCGCCCACCCCACTATCATGATCCCAATTCTGTCTTACAAAGCTGACTAGACCAGAGGATGTACACTGGCACAGATAGGAAACATGGGGAATCCAGGACAGATGATCCCTTCAGGACCAGAGGTGGGAGTGGTGATACCAGGAGGGTGGAAGGAAGGTGGGGTAGAAAGGGGGAGCTGATTAAAAGGATCTACACATAACCTCCTCCCTGGGGTATGCACAATAGGGAAGTGAGTGAAGGGAGATATTGGACAGTGTACGATATGAAAAAGTAATAATAACTTATAAATTATCAAGGGCTCATGAAGGAGAAGAGAACAGGGAGGGAGGGAAAAATGAGGAGCTAATACCAAGGGCTTAAGTAGAAAGAAAATGTATTGAGAATGATGATGGCAACAAATGTACAAATGTGCTTTGCACACAATCTATGTATGGATTGTGACAAGAGTTGTATGAGCCCCCAATAAAATGATTTAAAAAATGATGATGGTGACATGTGCAAATGTGCTCGACACACTGGAGGAGTGCATGGATTATCATAGGAGGTGTAAGAGCATTCAATAAAAGTATTTCAAAATAAAACATAAAATTTCTCTCAAAGCTTGCACAGAAACTTCAAAAACAGATACACTTACCTGTAGTTACTGTGGGTGTGGTGGTAACGGGTGGGGCTGTGGTGGTAGGCAATTTTTTGGGCCTGAATTTGTAGTGCCCAATAAATCCGTCTGCAGTTAAACTTAAGTCTGATAAAAACTGAATGAGAAGTTCATTTCTCTCCGATACAATTGGCCTAAAAGAAGAAAAAATATATCTGTGCATATATAATACATTGCTGGAATCTCTGAAATGTGGCATAGTCTCCCTTCTCTTTCGTTTTGGCAATAGATGGTCACTTATTTACACGTTAAAGGTGCAAGTTTCACTCTGCCAAACATTAACACTAGACGCTAATGTTCACTGACCGCGTGCTCAGCGAGGGCTGCGCTCCATGTGAATACTTGCCTACCACCTTCCGGAGGAGGGACTGGCCTCCCTTTTCTGGGGAGGAAATGCTGATGCTCAGAGTTCCCGAGACGTGCCCGAGACCCCACAGTGGGAAGGCAGGGGAGTCACCATTTGAACCAAAGACCGGGGCCCTGGGGGAGACCTTGTGTCCCAGATCAACACAGGGGCTGTGGCTGCTTTTCCTCAATCAGCTCAGAGTTTGGTCTGACTGGGGAGGCCAGGGCTTCTTTGAACTAAGACTTTGGATGCAAGTCACAAGAATCTCCACAGGCAGTGATGCAGCCCCCTGGGGCCCCTCTGGCCACCCTGGGGTGAGAAAGGCAAGGCAGAGGCAGTGGACTTGGCAAGTCTTTGTGAACAGGTAAAGGCAGCCGCAGTTAGGTTAAAATTTAGCACCTGATCATTTGATCTTCCTTTTGACCCACTTCAAAGTTGTTCCAGTTTCAATACTTTCTGCTTTCTTTTCTATTGAGGTTTCTCTCTATTTTGCTATTGTTGTTAGCTTGTTTCTTTGCTTTTGTAATTTTTGGCATATGAAATCCAGTGTGGGCCAATCTGTAGAAACAGTAACTGAATTCCTGGTTTCTTGGGCGAATGGTAAGGGAGGTTGAGGGAAATGGGGAGCTAATCACAAGGAGTACAAGAAAGAAGAAAATTCTCTAAAAACTGGTGTGCTAAGGATTGGACAGCTCTTTTTGAGATGACAGAATCCTTGAGCTGTACGTGTGGGCTATGTCCTCATTAAACGGTTTAAAAATAAACTAAATAGAAATGTTACTTATGACAAAATATACACACACAGACAGCTTGAAATGGAGACATTTCTGTTCACTCTACCACAGCGAAATGCTGTGAAGGAGAAAGAGAAAGCAATCATTTGATGTACGTGGTCATGACAACAGAAGAACTAACTTTGAAGCTGCTTAAGGAGTTGTTTATTAGCTAGAACTATAGATTTAGTGGAAATAACTGAAGTTCAAAAGCTTCCTCAAAGTCTTAGGGGTCTGCTCTCTTCAGATCCATACACGACCGTAGTTTTGTAAGCTTCGACTAATGTGATTAAAACAATGACAAAATAAATGTGAAAGTGAATGTAAAACAAACAAGAAATGCATTGCCATCGTGCCATGCAGACTCACAGTGGCCCGACAGCACGGGCCGGACTGGGGGCTTCTGAGACTGTAACACTCTGGGGGAGTAGAAAGCGCTATCTTACTCCACTTTGAACCGCTGACCTTGCAGGTAACACAAAGTGCACACACCACACCAGCTGGACTCTTAAAAGAAACACCAGTTTGCTTAAATCGACTTTGAAGACCCAGGAGTGGGAGAAAATGAGAAAAGTAATGGACCTGCTCAACCGAACTCGCTTTTCGAGGCCGCTGACCCATGTAGCTATCTTTCCAGTCAAACCGATCCTAGCAGGAACAGCGAAACACGGATCATCCCGCTTTCCCTTTCAGCCTGGTGCTTCCGCTGCTATAAGAAGGTGATGGGGCTGAGCCCCGGTGGCGTAGTGGTTGTGTGCAGGACTGCGGCCCACGGGACTGGTGGTTCAAATCCAGCAGCAGCTCTCCAGGAGCAATGATGCCCCCCCTCCCCCCAAAACACCACCAACAAAAAAGAAGTTGGTGGTTTGATGCAGCAGCTGCCCTGCAGGAGGACGGTGAGACGGGGTGCTCCAGGACAGCTCCACAGGCAACGTCTTGAAAACGCTACGGAGGAGTTCTTCTCGGCCCTTGGGTTAGAATCAACTCGAGGACTGGGGGTTCGCTTTTGACCAGTCACGTCACTGCCGAGGTGACACACATGGTACCAAGAGGATGCTCTGGCAATCTGTGTCTGGGAGGGGGCAGCCTTGCAAACTGTATGGAGCACACAGTGTCTTGGACCTACCTTCACAGCAGGGAACAACAGCAGCAGCTAATTTGCATGGGTGGAGAGAAGGCTACATCTATATTTGACAGGAGACTGTAGGAGGGTTCCCTGTCCTGAATAGTCACCTGGGCAAAGAGATGGGACAGGCCTGAGAGAAGCTTTCAGCCAATATATATGGCCATGGCCATTTAGGTAAAGCTATGCAAATCAAGCCCTTTTCAGAAATAGTCTACATGTCTTTTCTTCCCCTTTAGACTCGTTCTATTAAAGAAGAAAAGCAATCTTTGCAAAAATCTTTGTGTAACCACACATAAAACACTGTACTCTCATGTCAACGATGAAATTGCACAATGCACTCACTCATCACAGGCAGTGAAGGAACCCATAAGCCCCACCAAGGTCAGTCAGCCTTCTCGGGATTCTCTGACTGGAAGCACTCACGGCCGTGTCTGTGGACTAATTTTAGAGGCCTCATCTCTGAAATTGCATTTTCTCAAGGAAGAGGATTTTACTAACGGAGAAACATTGTCTGTCAGGCTGCCAGTGAGTGTATTTGTCGACCTGACAGAACCCAGGGCCGCAAATCTACTGAGGACCTGTGTGCCACCTGCAGGCTAGTGTTAGGGCAAGAGAGAAGCTCAGCTTCGTTCTCCAGTGCACTGGCAAATCCTGTCTGCTCTTTGAGTGGCCTCTGGTTTGTCCGCCTAAAATCTTTCCTTTCCTGCAGTCACTGCAGCCCATCAGCTGCCAGCTCCCACCAATGTTCACTTCCTAACCATCTTCTGAGGCGACACCTGGCTCTTTTCTACCGCGTTAGCCCTGACCTGGACCATTGTTGCAGCTCCCTCGCTAGTCCATGTTTCTATTATTAAGTACAAGGGCATTTTACAGCCACTGGTCATATCACAGGGCCCCTGGTGGCCTAGTAGCTTAGTGGTCACTTGGCTACTACCTACCAGGTCAGCAGTTTGAAGCCACCATCACTCCACAGCACCAGCATGAGGCTGTCTGCTTATATAAAGCCTCAGAAATCCGTGCAAACAGCTAGACTCTGTCCGAGAGTCACCACGAGTCAGAAATGACTGTATGGCAGTGAGTCTGGTCTGGGTTGTGTCGCTCCTCTAAGGGACCCCCCACGGGGCTCGATTCAATCTTTCTGCTCCATCTCTAAGTGCCAACTCAAGGTTAGACTCCACTAATAGCATCTATCTCACTTCTATGTTTTATTCGAACTCTTGGGTCATCCAAATAGCGAACATATTCAGCTGCTAGCCTGAAGATTGGAGGCTTGCGTCCTTCCAGAGGTGTCAAGGGAAGAAAGGCTTGATGATTGATTTTGGAAATATCTGTCACTGGAAGGCCTACGAAGCCACTCTACTCTACACACATGGGGTCACCATCGGTTGGAATCAGCAACACCTGGTAAAATTATAATGTTCCCTCTGCTCGGAACGAGTTTGTCCTACCATCTGCCTAGGGCTCTCTCCAACTCTTCCTTTGAGACTCTGTTTCAAAAGGCAGTTTCCTCCCAAAGGACTTCACTATTCTCCTCACCAAGGAATCCTAGAGACGCAGTGAGTGACATCTGAGGTGCTAACTGACGTGCCACGAGAGGAACAGGAGGCCTTCTGCTTCTGTGGACTTTACAGGACAGTTCCCCTCTGTCTTCAGGGATGCTGCGAGTGGGAATCAACTCGGTGGCGATGGGTAATCTTCTCACCACTTGTCAAGATTGGGCCAGAGAACTCTTCAGAGGTCCAACACTTCTGGGACATTCTTTTTATCATTTACCTTTCCTCCTTGTTTTGCTCTCTCCTCTATGTATCTTTGTGTTGCTTGTTTACCCTCTGGGTACATACCACTCGTGGGCGCACCAGCATTTTTGAACTAGAGTGAATGCTGCGGGAATCTGAACAACAGCCTCATCTTTTTCCCCAAAGAGCAGAGGGCCAGCTCAGATGCTCCCACCCTACTCATTCCATCTGTATGTTGAATGAGGAATCAGAGAACCCAGATTATATGAAGAATGGGACATCAGGATTGGAGGAACTTTTATGAACAACCTGCAATGTGCAGATGGCCTAACCCTGCTTGCTAAAAGTTAAGAAGTGAAGCAGTTGCTGATGAAGATCAAGGGTTGTTATCATCGGTATGGATGACAATTCAATGTAAGGAAAGACTAAAAGCCTCACAGTTGGGCCAATAAATAACATCATGATCGATAGAGAAAAAGTTTAAGTTTTCAGGAAGATTTTGTCTTGCTTGTGTCTATAATAATGCTCATGGAAGCAGCAGTCGAAAAACTAAAAGACATGTTGCATTGTGTAAATCTGCTGTACAAGACCTCTGCAGAATTTGAGAGCAAGGATGTTACTTTAAGGACCAACGTAGGTCTGACCCAAGCCAGGGTATTTTCAATTGCCTCCTATGGATGTGCTCGTTGGACTTTGAATAAGAAAGACTGAAGAAGAATTGATGCATTTGAACTGTAGTGGTGGAGAAGAATCTCGAAAAGTTCCATGGACTGCTAAAAGGACAAACCAAACTGTCTTTGAAGTACCGCCAGAGTGCACCTTAGAGGTAAGGATGGTGAGACTTTTCCTTGCATACTTTGAAAATGTTGTCAGGAGACCCGTCCTTGGAGAAGGACAGGTAAAGTGGACGGGCAGAGAAGAAAGGGAAGGCGCTTAAGGACATGAAGTGTCACCAGAGCTCAGCAACGGGCTCAGGCACAGAAACGATTCTGAGGATGGTGCAGTGTTCGGTTGGACGTGGGTTCATTATGGCTCATAACTGACTCAACAGCAACACTGACATTTCTCCCTCTTATTTTGTGCTTTCCTTTGTCATCTTTTGTCCTGCCTTTAATGCCACCTCTTTTCTCCATTCTTGCTTTCTTTTGATTGAACTTTTGTTCTCATGCCATGTTTTCCCTCCACTCTTGGAAGTTAGAAAGTCTTCCTACTGTTCTCAGTGGCTTACCTGAATTTAACATCCACGTAAGAAATATAAATAAAAACTGAAAAATACTTTGTTTTAGCTCCACTAGGTTTGTAGAACATCCTAGGAATTCACGTAAAGTCAACTGAAGCATGAGATCTTTCTATGAACAACAGAGGAGAAAGGGCGTGGTGATGACTCCCTTGAATACAAGCGGTAGTAAGTTCAATGGCCACTTGTATATGAAAGTGTGAAACACGTATGTCACCCCAAAGCACCACCAGCTGGTGCACCCAAACTGAGCACAGTGGAGTTAAAGTAACTTGCTAGTTAGCAAGTCATCTAGCCAGTGAGCAGCAGGGTTCTCAATGTCATGGGTGGTTGCTGAAGAAACACAGTATGTCTGTAAGGTCCACTCAGCAACCATCTCTAAAGGCACAGGTATAACTTAAAATTCTTCTTCTTCTTCTTTTTTTTGTGGGTATCACTGCCTCTGGTGGTCGTTGGTACTACCCAGCCGCCGCTGGATTTGAACCGCCAAGCCTGCGGGCTGCAGTTCTGCACTCAACCACTTACGCCACCGGGGCTCAGCCCGTAACTTAAAATTCTATGGAGCATAATCCTACTCTTGAAATACACGTGTCAAGTGGCCAAGAGTCAGGCCTGGTTTGGATTTACTTACGCTGGTGGACTGTCGCCACAATATTTTCCAATTCTTTTAGCATCGTTGACTTCTCCACTGTTAAACACGGCCACGTAATCATATCGGCAGTAGTTATCTCGTTCGACGTCAAACTTCTCAAACTTTAATTCAATAATCTTGAGAGAAAGCACAGCATTAGAAGGGGTTCTGCTCTCCTCAGCTTTATAGTGTACCATGATTTCCCTTTGTTCGAAAATGCATTCTCTCTAAGTGGTCCTTTTCTGGGCTCATCCTTCTTATCTAGCTAACAAAACTGGTATTCCTTCTCTTTCACTTTTAACCTCTTTAAAAAAATCATCTCAACTCTATCTAGATCAGCCTTAAATTAGGGTCTCAAACTTGGAAGCTATGTTCATTTATGGGTACAGAGGGGAAGATTATATAGCTTTCACATCCCACAGAACCACACTCGTGTAGGGTATGTTTGGAGAGGGAAGAGCCCTGTGTACCTATTCCACCTTCCTCTAGAAGAAAGCTAATAGAAAGAGAAATCTGAGGTACTTCCTGTATTGGTGTGTGTTCGAGTACGTGGTATGGGGTTTGTGTGTGTGTGTGTGTATGTGTGTGTGTGTGTGTGTGTGTGTGTGTGAGAGAGAGAGAGAGAGAGAGAGAGAGAGAGAGAGAGAGAGAGAGAGAGATGGTGGCTGGAAATGGTTGTTTCTCTTCTGAAGGAAGGAGATAGATGTTTCCATTACATTTAAAAGAGCTGAAGTATGTTAAGGGTAGAAGTTCAGTGATGTAGTTGACAGTCATGTCTTATTTTTGCTGAATAGGCAGAGCCCACTTGCTGATGTGATTCATTTTTTAAAAAGGTGAATAATAACATAGCACCCAAGGTCCACGGTATGGTTCTTAAAGCGTTTGCTTTTTTGCATTAGGACAAGTGTCATTAAATGTTAGTGGAGCGTTTTGATTTAATGAACACTTGATTTAATGAACACCCTCTACAAGCAGATTTTTTAAATTAAGTCTTTGAAGTCTCTCTTACTTTATAAGTTCCTTCTCCCTCCCTCCCTCTTTCATTGTACTACGGTGAAATATAAACAAAAGGATGCCATTTTGACAAGTGATAGCGCAAAAGCGTGATGGCCAGGCTACGCCACCAGCACTGACAGGACCTGAAAGAAGACGCAGTCCTCCTCCAGCCCGGGCAGGCTCCTGCCCCTCTGCCTTCCAGCCCGAGGACCGCTAGGCAGCATCTGCTCAGTCTAGATAGCTCAAGGAAGCGAGATCATAAAGCCTTTGTGCTGTGGTGCCTGACTCATTGCACTCAGCATAATGTTTTCAAGACCCAGGCTGTCGCCTATCTCTGACTTCCATTTCTCTTTATAAATATCTTTAGGGATATTCCGTGGTGTGGATGGGCCACCTTTTCGTTCATTTATCTGATGAGAGACTCTTAGGTTGACAAGAGCCTCTTCCAATGTGTGAAGGAAAGAGAATGTCCCCGTGATGCGTAAAGACCCCGAGGGCCGGGACGCTGCCCTCTCCCTGGCCTCCTGCTTCAGGGAAGCAAAGGGGCCACTCCTGACTGCGAGGACAGACACACAGTCCTGAGCCAGGCAGGAATCTGGGTAAAGGTGCTGATAGCAATAGGGGCACCACACCAACCCGCTGCCCTCGATTGATGCTGCTCACAGGACCCTCCCTTATTGGTCAGAGCAGAACTGCTTCTAGGAGTTTCCAAGACGCGAACTCTATAAGGGAGGTGAAAGTCCCACCCTTCTCCAGAGGAGCGACTGGTGGCTTGGAAATGCTAACCTTGCAGATCACAGCCCAGTGCATAACCACCAGGCCACCAGGGCTCCACAGCAGCCTCCCAGAGGGGCACGGAAGCCAACTTTAATGCTGAGCCCCTCTGTTGCCAATTTACATTATTTTTGTAAAAGC
>PVJH01042962.1:0-13939 GCA_004026705.1 Nesogale talazaci | reverse complement strand
GACCCGTTTCCTCTCCCCTCTACTGTGCATCCACTCCCCTCAGTAAGCCTCATTCCTCCGACAGGGCCACCTCCCTCTCTGAAACCCTAGATCCACATGGCTACCACTCAGCTTACTGCCTCTTCTCCCTCTCCCCCATCCAGTTGATTTATCTCCTGTCCTGAAGTATCTTAATGACAAGTCACTTACACTATACTTAACCTGTAGCAGATGATGTTTGGTTCATTGGCACGGATCACCTCTTTACCAGGCTGTCTGATCCCAAGCCAGAAGACTAAAGTTTAAGCTTGTGTCCATTCTGCTGCTTGTTCTTGCTGCAGTAGACTCACATAGTACTTGGCCTTTTGTGCTTGACTAACTTTGCTCAGCATATTGTCTACCTGTTGAGGTGTTCCATCACTGATTTTAAGATGCATACTATTCCATTTTGTGCATGTACCAGAGTTTCTTTATATCCACTACTCTGTTGATGGGAATTTATATTGTTTCCAGTTTCTCGGGATAGTGAACTGTGCTGTGATGAACATGGGGACACAAATGTCTGCTTGTGATCTGTTTCTTATTTCTTTTGGGTATATGCCCAGTAATGGTATTGCTGGATCTATTTCAGTTGCCATCTGTTTTAGGTATCACCATATCACTTTTCGCAGTGGTTATGTATTTACAAGTCCACCAGCAGTGGAAAAGAGTTCCTGTCTTCCATGTGGACTTTGTTGCTTCTCAGCTAGATGACATCTTGTTTATCTCTAAGCCTTTAAGACCCCAGACGTTTTATCCTTTGATAGCTGGGCACCATCAGCTTTCTTCACATTTGCTTATGCACCCGCTTTATCATCAATTCTTATGTTGGGGAGGTGAGCATCATGGAATGCCAGCTTAGTAGAACAAAGTGTTCTTGAAGCACACAGTCTGTGTGATTACGAGGTGTTGATAGGATCACAGGTATCATGTATCAAAGAACAACAAATCATTGTGCATAAGGGGGACTGTGTAGTGGAATTCCAAAACCCACCTGCAGGCAACTGGATATCCCCTTACAGAAGTGTTGCAGGGAGGAGACGAGTCTGCCAGGGTGCAATAAAGCACTGAGAAATATAAAACTTTTCTCTAGTTTCTTTTTGTTTCTTTCTCTCCCCACCCCCCACCACTGCCCTGGTCGGAGTAGGAAGCCCAACCTTGCTCCTGGAGAGCTACTGCTGGATTTGAACTGTCAACTCTATGGGTCGCAGTCCTTTCCTCTAGTTCTTTAATGCTTCCTTCCAGTCCATGCCCTCACTCTCATGATTCCAGTTGTACCTCACAAATCCGGCTAGACCAGAGGATGTACACTGGTACAGATAAGAGCTGGAAACACTGGAAGTCCAGGACCAATAATGAGAGTAGCGATATCAGGAGAGGAAGGGGAAGATGAGGGAGAAAGGGGGAACTGATCACAATGATCTACATATAACCCCCTCCTTGGGTGACAGACAACATAAAAGTGGATGAAGGCAGACATTGGACAGTGTAAGACGTGAAAAAAAATAATTTATAAATTATCAAAGAATGGGGGGATGAGCTGATACCAGGGATTCAAGTAGAAAGCAAATGTTTTGAGAGTGATGATGGCAACAAATGCACAAATGTGCTTGACACAATGGATGGATGTTTGGATTTGTGATGAGTTGTACGAGACCCCAAAATAATTTTTTTTTTTTAATTTTTGGGCATCACTGCTCTCCGGCGGTGGGAGTAGGAGGCCCAGCCCCACTGCTGGAATTGAACCTCTGTCCCAGTGGGCCCAGTACCGCGCACAACCACTACGCCACCGGGGCTCAGCCCCCTCAAAATAATTTTTTTTTAAAGTTCCTATTTTATTACACCCTCTCCAGCATTTTTTTCTCAGTTCTTTCTAATGTGTCAATCATGGTTAGCGGTTCACTCAATAAAGTCTTTCTGCATACATAAGTGTGTTTTTCTTAGTAGGTCCCATTCTCATTGATGATCCTGATAGCTTTGGGTCTTTGATGTACCTTGAGTTAGTTTTTGTGCATAGAGTGAAATATAGGTCTTGCTTCATTCTCTAGCTTTTGCAACACTGTTTATTGAAAAAGGTGTCTGCTTTCCATTTAATGCTTTTGGGGTCTTTGTCAAAAATCAGTTGTTTATGTGGGGTTGTTTTTATTTCTGGGTTTTCTCTTCTGATACTTTGGTCCATGTATCTGTCATTCTACCAGAATCAGGCTGTCTTGACTACTGTGGCTGTATAGTAGGTATTGAGGTCATATAGAGCAAGCGTTTATTCTTCTTTTTGAGGAGTTCCTTGCCTACCCTGGGCTTCTTCCTTTTCCATATCAAGTTAGTAACCATTTTTTCAATTTTTTGAAGAGTGATTCTGGGATTTGGATAGGGATTACAATGATCTATATTGCTTTAGGTAGTATTGACATTTTCACAATATTGAGTCTTATAATCCAGGAACATGTCTTCCATTTGTGTAGATCCCTTCTGATTTCTTATAGTAACGTTTGGTATTTTTTTCCCTTGAGTTTTTTCTTAATCTCTTTTCTGGGACCTCGACTGAAACCTATGATTTAAAGATTTTTTTTCTTTTGTTTATCTCTCTTTTGTTAGTACATGTCTCTTCCTCTCTCGTGTTCTGAGATGAGTATTCTGTTTCTTTCATTGCTTCTGGTCTTGTCTGAAATCTAGATGAGATGGTATCTCCGGTTGTAAACACATTTCTTGGTTAGAAAAGAAGAGTTGGGAAAGAATGCTCAATCATTTTGAATTTGATAGAATTAATATATCTTGAAAGCCTGGTTTATTTTCAAATTTTATATTTTATTTGAAAGTGAAAATGGTTCTGATGATCAAGAACAAGAGTGGGCAAACTACAGTCTATAACTATATGTGGCTCTTGTTACGTACATGTGACTTTGAAGTAAAGTTGAAAAAAATTTTAAAGAATATTATTCATGGGCTGAGCCCCAGTGGTGTAGTGGTTGAGTGTGGGACTATGGCCCACTGACTTGGTGGTTCAAATCCAGCAGTAGCTCTCCAAGAGCAAGGCTGGGCCTCCCACTCCCACCAGACGGCAGTGATGCCTTAAAAAAAATGTTACTCAGGGCTGAGCCCCAGTGGTGGCATGGTTGTGTGCCTTCTAGTTCATTCCTCTATTTCAGTGGTTTTCAGTCTTTCTAATGTGGTGACCTCATGTTGTGGTGACCTCCTAACCATAAAATTATTTTCATTGCTACTTTATAACTGTAATTTCGCTACTGTTATGAATCAGGCAACCCCTGTGATAGGATCATTTGACTCCCTCCACCCAAAAGGGGTTGTGACCCACAGGTTGAGAACAGTTTGCTCTATTTCCTTTTCCTTTTTGTTACACTATCATATTTGATTTTCATTCTGCTCTCAGTTATCCCTCCCAACTACATTGCCCTTGATGGAACCCCACCAGCCATTCTACACCCTCTTCTCCAACCATTTTAGAGATCTTGTTGTTCCCTTGTCCCTGGGTTTGTTGGTTCCCGCTTCCCTTCCCCTATGTTACCCACCAACCATCAGTTCCATTGTTTTCTCCTCAGAATTGTCTGTCTTGCCTATCTAATATAGATAAAAAAGTAGGGGGGGGGGGGGGGGAAGGAAAGAGACCTATAAATAGTTCCAGGTCTATCTGTTGGCTCTTGTATATGTTTTCTGATTGAGTCTAATGAGGTGACAAGCCCTGTTTTTTGAGTCTGAATTCTATTTTCTGGTTTCCTTGGGGACTACCTTGCTTTGCTCCTCTTGCTGCTCTTTTGTGCTCTCAATGTTTTGCCTCAGTGTGTGTGGGTGAGTGGGGGGAATCAGATCAGACTGGGCACAATTTCTGCACGGTGTCTTCAGTGCTGTCCCCTACAGTGCTGTGGATCAGTGAGGGGACATTGTGTCTTTGCATGGGGCTGGCTCCAGTCCCAGCAGCGTCAACCCCCTCCACACTACAAAGGACAGCACCCAAGATACATAGACACACCTGGGAGAGTGGAGAGTCTCCCAAGCCCACAGGGGAGCAAACCAAGATGGAGGGAAGGCAGGGTGAGAGGGAGGGAGGGAAGGAGGGAGAGAGAGAGAGACAGACAGACAGACAGACACACAGACAGGCACACACGCAGAACAGGAACCAACCACATCCTGACCCACCAAACCCTGAGGATGACACTCCAACACTTCTGCTTGGAGCAGCCAAGGCACAGAGAAGCATTTCTTTCGTATTTTTCTTACTTCTTCTTCCCTACAGATGGCTGTTAACTTGAGTAACCTACTCAATCAAGCACTATTTTTACCACATTTTTACTGCCCTCAAATGTGTGCTTATTCTACTACTTGAACCCCCAGTACAATTTAAATTCCTTAATTGTCATTTAGTGCTCCTGCCCTCAATTTTCTGTCCCTGCCCTATTGTAACACATTGCCTTTCCTGCATGAATTTTGTGGTAAGAGACCTTAGTGATAAGAAGTTATGAATTTAGACTCTGGAGTTAGGTTAGATTTGCCTCCATTATTTATTTACCATATGGTTTAGCATCAGTTTTCACAGACATACAATTAAAATAATAGTTATTTTTCATAATTTTTTGAGGATTACATAAGGCAATCATGTTTACTATAATTTGTAGCTGACACATCATGACGCATTAACCTTTTCTATTTTTAGACAAACATTTTTACTTCATTTTGCTATTTATTTTACTTCATCAGTACATGTAAATACCATTTAAAATTTAATTGAAGACCAACTGGTCAGCAAGTTTTTTTAGCAACAAAGATGAAAGGCTAAGGGAACAAGGAAATCAGATTAGTAGGAAGGAAACATCTAAAATGGTATTAATGAGAATCTTGACACATTGCAAAAATGCAATAAATGTCATTAAACCATCTGTAGCAATTGTTAAATGACAGCCTAATTTTCTATATAAATTCTTCACCAAAACTAGAATTTTTTTTATTGGAAAAATTGCTAATATAGAAATATTTCATGGGTACTATATGTTGCTCATCAGGAATAAACAGAAGAATGGGCATGTGCTTTCTTTTCATAGAATCTTGAAGTATAAGAAACCTTTGAGAACCTTTAGTTCATGTTTTCAATTTTTTGCAGTGAATAAAGATGCTAGGAAAGATTGTAATTTGGGGAAGGATGTATAAATAAGTGAGAAAGAACTATAAAGGTCCAAGGCCCATCTTCTAGTATCATAGTATATGAAATGTGTAGCTGGTGTATAAAAGGTGTTTGGTTTTGAGAATTTAATTACTGTGATTATTTCTGTATGTTTCTGAAGAGTTACATAAATTACTTCTAGTATTCATTGTTTGTACCTCTACTGTCTCTCTCTGCTTACTTATTTAGAGCTTGTGCATTGATCCAGAAAATTTTTATTCAACATCTGTGTTTAGAGGAACTTGGCAATGTGTTAGAATTTAAAACTTTAAATTTAAAGATTAAGTTAAAAATTTATATTTCATTTTGAAAAATATTTCAAAATTTAAATGATCTTAGTTGAACTTGTTTTTAGTTTTAGTTATTCAGGAACTGATTAAAGGACTTATGCATATTTTTCATGAAATGTGGCAGTACACAAATGTGGGTGGTTTCTAAATTATTTTACTAGAAATTATTTTATCAGAAATCAAATCATAGCCCTTTTAACCAGTTCAAGTTTATACTTTGCTTTAAGGAGGATGGAATATCCATGTAGGAATAATCACTATTTTTTCATTATGTAGTTGCTAAATGATAATAGTATGATGGAATAGAGGCAAGAAGAAGCAAATGATCAGCGCAACAGGTTATTTTTCAGTCACTTTGTTGAGAAGTAAATAAAAGATGAGAAATTGGGTGGATCAAGATCATAGAAAAATATGTAATCAGTCTTATATGCTGCTTTGAGTAGAAACTGTCTAACTAGGTTTTCTCGTTAAGCAAGGCATTGTTGACAAGCTGCTAATCTAGCAGCTGCTTATTAACTGCTTCAGTCAGGGAAGGTTAGAAAGTCAGTTCCATTGATGAGAGATCTGATTTTTTAAAATAATGTAGTAAAAGCATTTGCATTATGCAGTGCCGTCTTGGTTATAGAATTTTAAAATGATTTACTTGCTTTTGTAAGTAGAAGCAAAAATATAAGTGAAATATTTTAACATTATTGAATACTGTATATGTCTGTTTTCAGAGTTAACTCTGGTTTACAAATGGTTAAAAATGGATAATAGATAAAGATTCAGTATAGGGTGTTTTGTTACTAATCTTACAAACTTCTACAGTGGGAGGTATGATGACAATAATTAATGTAGTCCAACAGGAAACACCTAATTCCTATTGATAATTTAGATATGATCTTTGATGAAACAGTGAAACGAGTGCTTTCTGTTTAGTCACCAAAAAACACACCAGATTTGTATGATACTTGATGATATTGCTTGGAATATTGCCTTATTTTAAAAATATTTCTCAGTATGCAATCCACCTTTGTAGCTGGCAATATATATACATATAGAGATGAAGGGGATTCAAAATCTTCAATTATCTTTTAGTTCCATTTTTTTAACAATGTATGGAGAGAGAGAGAGAGAGAGAGAGAGAGAGAGAGAGAGAGAGAGTGTGTGTATGTGAAGTGAAGGGTAAAGATTTACCTTCTCTCTTTCCCCTATACTTGAGAATATTGGAAGCTAATTTCAAACGTCTAAAGTAGACTAGAGGATCTCTTCTGTTTAGTTGTCTCTTTAGTTTCTTACTCTAAAGTAAGATTTCTCATTTGGGGAAACATTTGTGCAGCAAAGGAAAAAACTAAATCAAACAGCAAAAAATTAACTTGAGGTTACAGAGACTTTGCAGGGAACAGGAAAATCAACAGCAACAACAGCAGAAACAAATATTTATGTCCTCAAAAGAGAGAAAAGAGAGGATAGATACTACATTCATGAGTGACAAGGACAAAACGTAAGGAATAAGAAGTATGTAACAAAAATAGTAATGTGACTAAAAGAGATGGTTAGAAGATAAGAGAATCAGACAAGGAGAACTATTATCTTAATAACAAGCCTACCCACTACCATCAATTAAATTCTGACTCATAGTAACCTTATCTAGGGATTCCAACGGAAACAGATGGCCTCATCTTTTTCCCTGGAACTGGTTGGTGGATTTGAACCAATGACCATGTATGTGATTAGCAGCCGAAGACTTATGCAACAGTCCACCAGGGTTCATTAATACCTTAATTTTAATGACAAGCAAGGTAAACTAAATTTTAAAAAATTACTTTTAAAATCCTGTTAGCATAGTAAAAAGTTCCTAGAACCAAAGGACATATATCTCTAAATTAAAAGAGTTCATTGGTGATCCGTTCATACATTAAAAAAAAAATCAGTACCTTCCAAGCACTCTCTCAAAATCCTGCTGGAGGAAAACTCCCACTAAAATAAGAGAAAAGCAAGAAAGACAAGGGTTTTTTAAAAATCATTTTATTGGGTGCTTGTTTGTATAGCTCATCACAATCCATACTACATTCATCCATTGTGTCAATTAATTTGTACATATGTTGCCATCATCATTTTCAGAACCTTCTCTTTCTACTTAAGCTGTTATCAGCTCATTTCTCCCTTTCTCACCCACTTTCCCTCCCTCATGAACCCTTGATAATTTATTTAAAAGGTTTTTTTGTATCTTAGACTGATTGCTGTCTTCCTTTCACTTATTTTTTTATTGTCTGCCCCCTGGGAGGGAGTTCTTGCCCCTTGGGGAGAGATCATTGTTCTCCATTTCAACTCCCATCTTCCCTTTCCCCTTTTGGTATTGCTTCTCTCATTATTGGTCCTAAGGAGTTTATCTGTCGTGGATTCTTTCTGTTTCCAGCTTTTATATGTTTCAGTGTACATGTTCTGGTCTAGCTAGATTTGTAAAGTAGAATTGGGTTCATGACAGTGGGGAGGAGGAAGCATAAAAGAGCTAGAGGGTTGGTTCTTTTTTTTTTTTTTTTTTGGAGGGTTGGTTCTTAACCTGAGGATTGCGACCCCGTTGATCAACCATTTCACAGGGGCCGCTTGACTCATAACAGTAGCAAAATTACAATTATGAAATACCAATGAAAATAATTTTATGGTTGTGGAGTCGCTACAACATGAGAAACTTTATTAAAGGGTTCTGGCATTAGGAAGGTTAAGAACCACTGAATTTGAGAAAAGTTGTGTGTTTCATAGATGCTGTACTGCACTCTGGCTCATCTTTTCTTTGTGACCCTTTTATGAGGGGATGTCCAATTGTTTACAGATGGGTTTTGGGTCTCCAATCGCGCTCCCCCTCATTCACATCCATAAGGTTTTTTTGTCTGGATCTCTGATGCCTGATTACCTGATCCCATTGACACCTTATGATCACACAGACTGGTGTGCTTCTTCCCTCTGGACTTTGTTGCTTCTGAACTAGATCTCCGCTTGTTTTTCTTCAAGCCTTTAAGACCCCAGACACTATATATTTTGATAGCTGGGCACCATCACATTTCTTCACCACATTTGCTTTTACGCACCCATTTTGTCTTCAGTGATCCTGTCAGGGAAGGTAAGCATCACAGAATGCAGGATTTTTAGAACAAAGTGTTCTTGTGTTCAAGGAATACTTGAGTACCCCTGATGTCTATTCCCTACCTTAATGCTTTAACATAAATATATGTACATTTATCTCTTTCCCTATTGTTATATATAAATATATTTACATATGTGCATGCCTGTGTTTAGACCTCTATAAATGTCCTTTGCCTCCTAGTTCCTTTCTCCTTTTCCTTTCTCTTGTTCCACTGTCATGTTCAGCCTTCATTCAGGTTTCAATAATTCCTCTCAGCTACAGTGCCCTTAATCAAGCCCTACCAGGGCCTCCTTGCCATCCTTTGCTCTCCATGTCATCGATTTTAGAACACTTGTTGTTTCCTAAGACAAAATTCCTAAGGGGATTTTAAATATAAGTTGAAAGTAAACCCACGATAGTTGTAAACCAAGTCCAGAGTGCAGGCAGTCCAAATTACAACAGATTGAGAGTTATGTTTCGAAGGTGCATAGCTTTATCTGATCTATTTGACTATATTGAATCTATTGAAAGGAAAGTCAGACTTTTCTGGCAGAGAGTTTGCAGATGAATTAACAGTTTAACTTAAACAGTTCACATTCCAACCCAGAAGCACCTCAGGAGGGCCTGGCATGATGAGCTGCTTCAGAAGGATTACAACCTTGAAAATCTTATGAAGCAGTTCTACGCTGCACATATGGATTATGAATTGGAATTGCAACAGCCAACTACAACAGCACAGAAAGTTAAGCAAATGCAAAACAATATAGTTATTAACCATAAGAAAAGCAAAGTAACGAGCAGTATGGTATGCACTTGACTTAATTGTAGGTATTATGTGTAGTCATTGTAATAATGTAATTAACAAGTAAAAAATCAAGGTAAGAAGATAGATGAAAGGAGCTCTAATAAAGCTAAACCATTACCTTTAATAACAGGAAGTCAGTAGATACAGGAATACCCTGTTGTATTGTACTTTGTTTTATTTCACTTGACAAATACTATTTTAGAAATTAAAGGTTTGTGGCAAGCCTGCAGCAACAAGCAAGGGTCATTTTCCAGTAGCATGTACTTGCTTTGTGTCGCATTTTGGTTTTCCTCACAATATTTTAGACTTTAATAATGCTTTTTCTTAATCAACTACAGCATAGTAAGAACATAATTTCTATATGTACTGGGAAACCAAAATGTTCATGTGCCTTGTTTTGGTAGTACTTTATTGCAGTGATCAGGAGCCTAACCAGTAATATCGCTTTGATATGCCTATACTTAAAAGGAGAAAGTAAAAAATAGCTGTATAGGCTTGCTGTGTAGAATTTAGTGGGTAAAAGCCAGAAGAAACTTTTTTGAATTGAAAGTTGTTGCCTTAGGATGGAAAGTTGAAAGTTGTTGCCCCGGGAAGGGAACTTGGGGTTGGGTAAGTTTTCTTGTAAAAATATTTGGCTTTTAAGCTGTGCATATTTGATTTAAAATAATGCTTTTTTGTACAGAATATATATATCATTTACAGTCATTCTAAATAAATCTGCTAGGATTCTGTGAACTATCACTTTAGCATGTAGAGTCAGCAGAATGGTGTGGAATTTTGGCCATCGAGGTGGTAATAATTTATAATAGTCCAGTGGTTGATGTTAGCCTTAATTGTAAATATTCATTTCATTGTAGTGCTAACAAATGGGGATTTTTAAAACACATGGCAGATTAAAATATATTGCATTTCAACATCTCAGATGTACTAAGTGCTTCATTTTCCTCTGTGTTGTCAACACTTCACGATGTGAATTGACTGCACCATCCTTTTTTGCAGCTTTTCAGTTGAGTGATGCTTCAGATGTTGTAATGTTTCCCACCCACTTCTTTTATTTGGCTTTTTAAATACTGAATGCTTATTATAGTCCTTAAGAAGAACAGGTGCGCTGATAATAGCAAAGATACCACCTGATGTTTCACTGTACCTGATTATAAGGTGCAGTGAGTCATTTGAATCAAGATGCATTTTGTTTTTTTTAACCACCAATTTTTTAAGCCAAGATGTTGATGCTTGAAATGGAGATTAAATGTTAAATAAATTAATCTTCTAATAAATAGGTTTTTATTTTTCCAAGTTTATTTTCTCTATATAGCATCACAGAGTACAAAAGCGTGAGATTTGGAGTAAAACTAGTTGAGTTTCTTTACCTTCCTAAACCTCAATGGTTTCATCTGTAAAATGAGTATAATACTTGCTTTGTAACAGTGACAATTAATGATGCAGTCTATGAAGAACAAAACAAAAATTAATAAACCCTGGCCTGCTCATAGCAATTACTGTTTGAGTTCCTACTGAATACTAAGTATTATTTTTGCTACTTGCTTGCGGTGTCTTTCTCCCCCCCCCCCCACCGTGGGTATCACTGCCCCCTGGTGGGAGGAGGAGGCCCAGCCTTGCTCCTAGAGAGCTGCTGTTGGATTTGAACCGCCAACCCTGTGGGCTGCAGTCCTGCACACAACCACTATGCCACCGGGCCTCAGCCTGCTTGCTATGTCTTTCAAAGACAGTTAAAAACACAACGGAGGGATTTCTCAAGTTTATAGTTATGCATTAGTGTTTTCCTTTTGACTATCAAGCAACAGACTTTATTTTATGTCACTGTTTTTAACCAAAACCAGCCCTATTTGTACATTAAAATCCTATCGAAAGAACCCTACTGACATTGTTGGGTAAGCACTGGGCTGCTAACTACAAGGTTGATGGTTCAAACTCACCAGATACTCTTGGGGAAAAAGATAAGGTTATCTGTCTTGTAAAGATTTTTAGCCCTTGAAAGATTTTCAACCTTGGGAGCCCTAGGTAGGATCACTGTGAGTCAGAGTGAACTTGGTGGCAGGGGATTTCAGCTTACCTTTATTTTTAACCTCTGATTTTCAAAGTTTTATTTCTTTAAAGGCAAAAGCTTATTTTATTATGCAGATGTTCTATTCCTTGTAAAACAGGCAATATAAAATATTTTAAGTGGTTTTGTGATTTTAGGCACTTTAAGGGTAAACTGATATTTTGCTAACATTTTAGTTAGTAATTATTTCATTTCTGGTAGTACTTTTAGGATTTCAGGAGACATAATATTCACCAATTTTTCTATAAGGCATATTTTTTATTATAGATTTCATCACTAACCTTTCTTCTGGTATGCCCTTATTGTTAATTTGATCATTCAGTGGTTCGGTTCAGTGATTGATTGTCTAGGCCTTTGTGCTTTTATTGTTGTCAGGCCATGCTCTTAGATTCTGAGGATAATATGACCCTGATGTGCCCCAAAGAACCTCACCCCCTCATCTGACCTATTGGGCAAAGGCCAACAAAAGCCAAACCGTGAGGAAATAGCTTCCCAGATCCAAGTGGTAGGGAAAGAACTCATATTTGTAGGATTAAGCTTGAGTTTATCCCAACTCATTATAACCTCTTGTGTTTGATTAAACACAGCTATTACTGCATATAGAGCTTTAATTTATTTTTTGCTCATGAGTGGATATTCGTTTTGCCACTTGCATAGAACTAGAAGGTGGAATTGTCAGTGAGGGAATGGTGTAGTAAATAGCATATGCAATAACAGTTGATTAATCAAACAATGTGAGGGCCTTGTGAGTTGAAATCTACTCAGTCTTAATACAACAAATAAATAAGCTTATATGTTTCTGTCCTAACACTGAATGGCAGAGGTAGTGAAGTCTTTGGGATAAGTCGTTTTCTTTGGAGATTCTGTTTTATTCCACTTCAGAGTGGGAGGCCTGATAATCTTGATATATATTGAGTACAGCTTAAGTTCTACCATTTTTCAGACTGTAATACTCAACAGGCACCCTGGTAGTGTAGCAAATATTTGTTGGGCTGCTAATTGCTGGGTCAGTGGTGCAAAACCACCTCAGCAGACAGGTGTGGTAAAGAATGTACTCTGGTAAAGAATTACAGTCTCGGAAATCCACAGAGGTGGTTTTATCCTGCCCTACCGGGGTCACTGACAGTCAAGGTCAACTTGAAGGAATTGCAGAAAGAGAGAGAGAGAGAGCACTTGATAATAGTGCTTATATATGGCCTACTAGTATTTGAAGTGAGATGCTTATGTGTGTTTCATATATACTTTGAATTTTCCCCAAAGGAAAAAAATTAACTCTTGAAAGCATATTATCATTTACCATCCACTCATCACTTTCCTGGAGATTCAATTAGTGCTGGATAAATATTTGACAGTTTCATTGGGGAGAAAAATGGTATAAAGTACTTTATCTTATATCTGTTCTCCATAGAAATCAGTGCACTGATGAATATAAAGTTTTAATTTTCTTTGGCTATTTATTTTATTAATCAGATTTTAAGTTTGCAAAAATTGAGATTGTTAATGAGCTATAAACAAAAGGATTATAATAAATTGTTGTTTAGTATTATAAATTATATTGTTAGAATACTAATGTTTTACATTTTGTTTTGTCCCTAAGCAAATGGTTATGAGCCTTAGAGTTTCTGAACTTCAAGTATTGTTGGGCTACGCTGGGAGAAACAAGCACGGACGCAAACACGAACTTCTCACAAAAGCCCTGCATTTGCTAAAGGCTGGCTGTAGTCCTGCTGTCCAAATGAAAATTAAAGAACTGTATAGACGGCGATTCCCCCAGAAAATCATGACACCTGCGGACTTGTCCATCCCCAACGTACATTCAAGTCCTATGCCAGCAACTTTGTCTCCATCATCCATTCCACAACTCACTTATGATGGTCACCCTGCATCCTCACCGTTACTCCCTGTTTCTCTACTGGGACCTAAACATGAACTGGAACTCCCACATCTTACATCAGCTCTTCACCCAGTCCACCCGGATATAAAACTGCAAAAACTACCATTTTATGATTTGCTGGATGAACTGATTAAACCCACCAGTCTAGGTAAGGTTGTTATACAATGCTCATTTGGTTACTTTGGGCAGGGTTGGATACATTTTTAAATTTGACCCAGTTGATTATTCACAATAAAATTTTTATCTAATAGTAGATAAAATGAAATCTATACAAGCTATCTTTGTGACAAGGGAAAATAAATGTAATCAAGTTTCTAGCAATGGTGCTGATGCAGTATTAAGTATTAAAACATGATCAAGATATAAAACTTTTAAAGTACAATAGATTATTCATTAACATTTTAAAATAAACTTTATAAATTAAAATCAAATAATTGACTACCAGTTTTTGAATTTAGTTCTTAATTTTCAGAGGCTGTTGACTTGAGTTTCAGTTATTAAAATGTATAGATTGTTTAAATTATTATGAAAGAAGATTTGTGTTTTTATGTGTGGTATTTTAACTTCAAATGATTTTAGCCCCCCCCCCCC
>PVJH01042961.1:0-13698 GCA_004026705.1 Nesogale talazaci | reverse complement strand
GGGAGAAGTAGACCGGTTTTATAGGGCAGGCAAGCTTGGGCAATTAGCATATAGTTACTGACAAGTGAAGGTCATCAAGTCTGCAATCAAGCTTCAAAAGGCAGGGCTGTTAACAGTTACAAAGGTAACTACAAACCTCAGGCAACAAACTGCAACAGAGTTCAGGCATATCCGGCCTGTATCCAGGTCAAGCATGTCCGCTGGATGGCTCCGGACAGAAGGAGGCATGAGAAGAGAAAGCTGCATCGCTGTTAATAAGTGCAATGAAGTCCTCTTGCAATGAACTATGAATGGGCTTCAGGCAAGTGCAAATAGATTTGGAAAGTACCATGAAATTTCATCTATAGGCATGTGCCAGTGTTCTTTCACAGAAATCATTGTAATCTTTTTGTCTGGTTCAATGTCATGTGCCTCTAAGAAGCAGATAAACTAGGCACCATGTAAATTTTATTTTCATACCTTTTTCTTCCAAAGCTGAAGTTTCATTTGGAATGATCGAGTCTTTTCAGACAAATTGAGGCTTGCTGTATTTGATTCTTGCAGTGATCAATTGAACTCATTCAAGATGGCAAAAATGTCAACCAAGTTCACTTTTCTGCAGTTCACTTTTATTGCTGAAAAGTGCTTAAATCTGCAGTCGTGCTTTCAGATTAAAAAACGTTTTGGGGAGAAAGGATGGTGGTTTCTCTGTGAGGTCCTGTCAAAGAATGAAAATAGAGCTGCTGGAAGTAGTTTTTTTTTGAAGTGGACTGCAGTTTCTGATAGCATGCAGGTTCATTTCAAATGTTAAAAAAGAAGTGTCATCTTTTGGAAATAAAGTTTCCAGAGATAGAGCTTGTTTCAGAGAAGCCAATCACATGGCACCATCTTGTCACCGAAGATCTGGTTTTTTTGTACCTCTGCTTCAGCTTCCACATTTAGCTTTGCTTTATAGCCAGTCATAGCAAGGGATCGAAAATGGGTTTCATTCATTCTCAGTGCTATTTTTTTAAAAAAACATTTTATTCGAGGCTCATACAACTCTTAACACAATCCATACATACATCTATTGTATGCAAAGCACATCTGTACAGTTGATGCCATCATCATTCTCAAAACATTTTCTTTCTACTCAAACCCTTGGTATTGGCTCCTCCTTTCCCACTCCCTCCTCACTCCCCCCTCCCTCACGAACCCTTGATAACTTATAAATTATTATCATATCAAATGCTGTCCGATGTCTCCCTTTGCTCAAATTTTTAAAAGTTTCCCTTCATAACATCTTTTGTCAGACAGTTTGGTACACACATTTTGGTTCACCATGACAGTAGCAGTAGCAAAATGGGCACTGTCAAGCAGAACTATCCTGAAGTCTTTCTTTCTAATTCCAAATGGAGTTTTATACCGTGTTTGCCACAAATCCACACAGTCTCTCCCAGAAGAATAAGGTAGAGCTTGGTTTGACATCAGTAGGAAGGATAATAGTATGCTACCACCCTACTATGTGCATTCCATATCAACATATAAAACCTATCCCTCATCCATATACATAAGAGTGAATAAATACATGATCATGTGCTGAAAACTAGATTGGAAGTGAACGACCAGCCCCCTGAACAAGGACCTATGATACAACAACTTGGCAAAAGTTATTTACTGTGAAGCACCAAGCATCGATGGCATCCTTATGGGCAGAATCATAGATGTTTAAGAAACTGAATCCTCCAAAAGACAGATGATTTCAGGGCCCTCATTAGGAATCAGGGAGAAATATTATCTTTTGCCTCATTTTCACTTGAGAAAAATATCTGATGTAGTCCTTACAATGTTACAAATTAAGCAATTTAAAGAAACCAATAATGTTCATTATGAAACTCAAAAACATGTTTTAAAATTTTCCTTTTGATAACCACTTCACTTCAGTATTAAATAGCAGAGCATTATTTGGTGCATCCAACTCATATCACAGTTGCAAAAACAGATGGCTGTTTAAAGTGCTTGCCTTTACAAAAGTGACTGAACTTATGACGCTTTTTTTACTTCTTATAACTGTTGTGGCAGCACCATTGTTGCTAATATTTGCAGATGAATCATACAGTGAGTTCCAATGACTTTTGGTGACTCTCTCAGCACCAAGCATTGGAATCCAGATTGACATCCTAGTGTAGCTGGAGCACCATCTGTGCAAACACCACAAACCATTTCCCAAGAGATCTTATGCTCTTTCAGAAATGCACCAACTGTGTCAGATACATCATGTGCAATATTTGTCATTTCAAAAGGTTTGCAAAAAAGAAACTCATCTTTAAAATCGCCATCATTAATATACTTCATGTAAACTAATAATTGTGAACAGTTTGCAATGTCTGTAGATTCATCAAGCTGGATGTTCAATATTGGAAGTGGAGCAGATTTAATTCTCTTGATTACCTGATCAAAAATATCAGCAGACATGTCATTTATTCTTCTGTAAAGTGTCATTAGATAAGGAAATTGCACTCAATTTCTTTTTTTTTGGGGGGGGGGCATCACTGCTCTCCGGTGGTGGGAGTAGGAGGCCCAGCCCCACTGCTGGAATTGAACCTCCATCCAGGTGGGCTGCAGTCCCGCGCACAACCACTACGCCACCGGGGCTCAGCCTGAACTCAATTTCTTAAATACATTTCTGAACATAACATGAACAATGTCTTAGGCTTCTAGCAACAGTAAATCCTCAGCAATGGTGTGAGGTTTCATAGCTTTGGGGATTCTGAATGCCACCAAATAGGAAGCTGTTACATTTTGTTTGTGGTACTTGCCACCAATGTCAAGAGTGGTTTCCTCAAGTCCATCAGTTTTGTTTCTAAAATAGTTGGCATCTTTGCAGGCAAAGCTCAGAAGGTTTATATCAAAATCTGGCATTTTATTTTGTTCAGCTTCATAGATTTGGCTGATAAAATGTCACAATAAATAATACACTGCAGTTTCTCAATTCCTGCTGTAATTATTGAGGTAAAAGCATACTGTAAAAAATCCTCATGATATTTTCTTTTCTTATAGTCTTTCTCTACACTATCTATTGTCATCTGATGGTTTGCTAATAAAAATAATAAAAGACAATAACTTTAATAACATAAAAGATGATACAGGACATAGTTCAGTCAATATAGTTCATTAAAGTTTTCTATGGCCTATCATTTCTGTTGTGCATGTGAGTTTTTTGAACATATCTGTTACTCTCACATTGGGGCAGTATTCACATCAACCTCTACTGAATATAAGAAAACCAATCAGCATCCAGATTAAGTTCTAATGGTACAGATATATGTGTTTTTTGCAGTTGTTGATTTTGCAACACATTATTTTACATTTACCCGGTAATTATAATTCACAAAGCATCATTTTACCTCTAATACTGGGGCTTTCTCCACAGTAGCTGTTCTCTACACAGCAGCTGCTCTCTGCACGTGTGTGACTGGTCTGCATAAGTCCATTATGGCACCAGCCCTGTCACGTGCCCCTGTATTTCTACAGACTGTGTGTGATTGGGTTGACACAATGCTGTCATCATTCTGAGTACTCCTATGTGGGCATATCTACAAAGGGACAAACCTACTTATAGAGGGATAGAGGAATGGACTCTTGATTCCTAAGACCATTGGAAATATGTGTGTTTTTCGATGGTCTTAGGTGACTCCTGTGAAAGGGTAGTTCTACTCCCCCAAAAGGGTCATGACCCACAGATTGAGAATTGCTGATTTAGGCAGTGCACTAGTTGCATGTCTTTTTCATAATTGTTACATATTTGGCATGGGTAGTGCATACATTGGTATCTTGAAAAAGGCCAACTAGATAGGCCTCACTTGCTTCCTGCAAAGAAAGCATCAATAGCTGCACTCTGGAACCATAAATCTCCTTTAAAGTCCTGAGTATTTTCTCTCACCAGATACTGAAAGGGAAGTTTGCAAATCAGAAGCTGGGTGGCTTTCTAAACCTCTACTTTCACGAAGTGCCACAGTAATATGCCTGTAATGAGGGGTTTCCCCCCCTCCAGTACAGGGTGCAGTCTTGTGAGCTGCTCCCTGGGTACTTTACCACCCATTGAATTGCAGGCAGTCGGGGTTGGCGAGGCCATAGTAGCAACACCTTCTCACTTACCCTCCTTCTCCTTCAGCTGGAGCTTGTGGAGCTAGCCAGGTTTCTCTATTTGGTATTCCACATACTTCTCTGTCCTTCCCTCAGATGCTCAGGGTTCCAGATGATCCTCCCTATCTTTTTGACTTGGTCTCTCATGTCTTGTTGTAGAGGGCATCCACAGTACATCTGCCCAGTCCTCCATTGTATGAAAGTCTCACAACTGGCACATCTTTAAGAAAACCAGTTGCCATGAAGTCAAATAATACTCACTGACCTGAAGTGTGTCATAGTAGGACTGTGCTCCACAATATTTTTAATTTCTGACATTTTGTAAGCAGATGGCTGAACTTTTCTTTTGAGCTGACTCTCTGTGGGCTGGAGCCACCAGCATTTCTGTTAGCAGCTGACTATGTTAACTGTTTGTACCACCTTTTGACCATTGGAAACCCCCAGGGAGAGGGGTACCAAATTTGAGGGTGGCCGAGTATTCCTCCTGGTGGCAGTAGTGGGTGCTGAGTATTTAGCAGAAGTGGTACCCAATGCACCAACTTGATCAGACTGCGCTTGGTGACTAATCGTGGCTTTGTTTTCTGCTCTCAGTCTTTTTTTGTTCCTGTCGTTGCAGAGTCAGTCTTCAGCAGATTTCTCAGCTTTCTCACTGATCTAGAGTGTCACAGTGGAAAAATAACCAAGAGAAACATTTCCATCCAGGCAAACATTGGGGCCTGTAAATGTGCAATGTTTTAAATCAATAATGTCTCTTGGTGGTAGGGTGGGTTAAGTAGTCAGCTGTGAGCCAAGTTTGGGGCAATGTGCCCACATCAGCCAACTATGAAACGGGTTTGCTTTGTTCTAAAGGGTTGTAATGGATCAGATTCAACTCAATGACAATGATGTTTTAAAAATGCTTTTATTCAAATTCCCAAACATATTGGTTGGTTTTCAAGAATTACCTTAAGGACCTCCTCTTCTCGACAGGTTTTTCTGATAACCTATTGTTCTTACAAGTAGATGTGATTCTCTCTTTAATTGTGTTTGTTCTATGAACTCAAAGGAAGAGAGAATGCGGATATACCCATGTCTCTCTCTCTCCAAACCACACCAATTTTTGTCCATTCACCTCCAACTCAGGGCAGCCACACATGTGTTAGAGTAGAACTGCTCCTCAGTGTCTTCAAGGCTATGACATTTTGTTATCTATCTATCTATTTATTTATTTTTAAGGTGGTGATTTTTTAGAGGCAGACCACCAGATTTTTTTTTCCCCTAAGACACATCTGGTTGGGTTCAAACTACCAAATTTCTGCTTAGTAGTTCAATATCTGTCAATTTGTAACTTATATGGGGATTCCTTTTATACCTATAGTTGTAAAATATATTATATTGTATATATTATCATTTCTTTAAGCACATATTATGAGCCTAAGTTAGGGCTAAGCAGTGTGCTCAATTATGCCATGCTGTTCCCAACACAACTTTATGTGTTAGATTTATTATCTCTATATTACAAAATAGGAAATTAGTATAACTCAAGGAATTTAAAACAAGCCTATCAAGAAGTATCTATAAATAGCAGACCTGGGATTTCAATATGTTTAATCTTGCTATGTCTTGAATTCCAAAGTCTTATCTTGTCTTAATAAAACAATGGCCAGAACTATTTTTTAAAATAATAGACAGAAATGCTTTATTGCACTTTTATGTTTAATATTTCCCTCCGGTACTTGACTTATTCAGAGATTGTATTTTTCTCTCCTGTCCTCATGTATATTTGTACTTGTGAGCTCATGCTATAACCTGCGAGGATAAGGAAATCTGCATTTCTTATGCTACTATATCCATTTCGCTTTTGAACCAACCAAACTACTACATCAACAACTACTCAATGTGATTTCCAAAGCTGTAAATCTTTAAGGAACAAGAATACTTCATCTTTCTCCCACGGAGGAGCCGGTGGGTTCAAACAACCAAATGTTTCGTTAGCCGTCCAATTCTAGCCCACTGCACCAACCACAATAGCATGTTGTCATTGAGTTGATTCCAATTCATTGGGAGCAGATAACCAGTTAAGCAAAGTAAGTGTGGGGTTATTTGTGCTTATTTGCTAATCTGTAATAAATGATTTAATGTGGGTCTGGAATTCACATGTGAAACTGCTTACTACATATTAGTAAGTAAGCATTAAATAAACTCATGAGGACTCCACCCCATTAGGTGCTGTCATTCAAAAGTGGGCTTTGACTCTTGTTGTATGTTCTGAGGGATTCAGAGAAACAGATGCCAGTCCTTTCTAGTTTCAAAGTCTTTTCTGATATCCACTTTGGTCTTTTCTTTCTTGGCTTTTTAATGTTTATTTAATATTTTCATGTATATTCTTGATGCTTTCTCACAATTCATCTGGTCATCAGTCTTTTGTGGTCAATGCATTTAATCCAATTTTAACATGGTCTTCAAATTCAGGAGGGATATGCTTAATGTGATATTCTGACTTTGGCAGATTTTTGATTTTCCTTGGCTTTAACCTGTGAACTTGGATATGAACTTACATAGAGGTGGTCGACCTTATATTTGTCAACTTATGTCAACTGGTGTGGTTTGGGGGATATGTCGAGGTAGAGAAATAACCACATCTGGCCATGCTTTGGCTGATAATATTGAATTTCTTCATTCTCTTTTCCCACAGGTATTCAATTTGATTTCTGTCATTATCATGTGCTGATGTCCATGTGAACTGTTCCCCTTTATGTTGTTGGACAAAGGTTATTGCAATGATAAGTGGTCTTTCAAAAATTTCCAATAACCGAGTCTTCTTTGTTTCAAACTCTCATGTTCCAAGGACCAGTAATTTTCAATTAACCTTGACTATATATTTGATGTATTTTACAATGAAGAAATGAACAAAATTCTTTAATTTCTTCATCATTGCTTTTAGTGGATAAAGTATGTGTTAGTCCAGGTAGGCTAGAGGAACAAATTTCATGGACATGCATATAGATATGAGGAAAAGGTTTATATACAAGAGGAGCAGGACATTGAGCCCAGTCAAGTTCAAAGTCATAAGTCCGATATTAACCCATATGCCCGAAATCAGTCAATAAAGTCTCCTTCCGACTCACGAAGTCACAGGTCAGTGGGTGCAGAATCCCGGCACTGGCAGGGATCTCCACATGGCTCCTCGCTTCCAGGTCTCAGGGTCCATCAAAAGCAGAAGCAACTCATCGCTGGCAGAGGTCTCCATGTGGCGTCCCCAGCTTCAGAGGTCTGCCTCCATCAAGGCAAAGCCGTGTGGTCTTTCCACCGGCTCTTTCAGCTTCTGCCATCTTGTCTTGTCCATGCTTCATAGTCTCTCTCCGACTAACTCCCAACAACTGGGGAAGACAGCTTCTCATCTTCAGGAGGGAAATTTCGCCAGATTTCCCAGAGAAAGCTATGCTCACACAGAGGCCTCACTGGCTACTCAATGGCTATCTCCAGATTAACAGGCTAGACTCCACCCCTACATTTCAATCATAAAATTAACATAAGCACATGACTGCCACAGAGTATTAATTTGAATAATAGTTGTCTTGTTGATTTTCTTTGTAGCTATATAAATATTATACTATCACAGACAGTATTGTGCTTCAAGCTAGATCTTCAAATTTTTAATGATGTGAACGATGCCATTGTTCTTAAATTTGTCATTACTAGCATAGTCAACTATGAAATTGTCTGCTTCAAAATGACCTGTGTCTTTCCATTGCAGATCACCAATGCTTAGCATATTCCAATGCTTAGTATGTTCCATTTCATTTTTGACAATATCCAATTTTTCTAGATTCATATTTAGCACATTTCATGTTTTGATTATTAAGGGATACTTGTAGCTGTTCTGAATTTTAGTCATGTGCTCTCAGCAAATGAAGATTCTGAAAGCTTTGCTTCTTCCATATCAATAAGTGGAATTACTTAAAGCAAGCAGCATTTACTCAGCCATATTTTAAGTGCCTTTCAACCTGAGTGGCTCTTTTTTTGGCACTTGTCAGGCAATGTTCTGTGGCCATTTGTAAGATTTTCAATGCTGAATCCCTCAGAAATGGACTGTCTATTCCCTATACCTAGTCTTCAAGCTCTGCTGAAACCTGCTCCCCATGCATGTGAAAGACCAATGGCATAGCTTCTAACATCACAGCAACATGCATGCCACAACAGTATGACCAAATGACAGATAGAGTGTCAGGAGGTGAGTTTCTTTGGGGGAAATTAAGATGTTTCAAAGTTAGATAGAAGTGGTGATTCTGCAACACTGTGAATATACTTTGTCCAGTCTTTACTGACTGCAAAGGAGATGAAGACTTCAGAAAAGCCTCTATGGAAATATAGTGCCCACCGTCACCTTGTTGGCCCATAGACAGCACCATGGAGTCCATTGTAGTCCTAATGGGACCATCAGTAGTCACTTAGTCTGAGTTAAGAGTACAGTACTGACTTTGCTATAAGTGTGAAGTAACTGGATCAGAAAATAAAATTTAGACATGGAATTAGCTTGAGAAGATAAAAGTAATTCTTTGCTATTCTACCGTACATTTGTTTGCAATTTCCTTTCTTTCAAACCATGGAAAAGTGCAGAAGCAACAACCTTGTTTGTAACATACGTCATTGCTCATTCATAAACAGTTGCCTCTCTTTTTATTTGGCAAATTAGCATCCTGCATTTGGATAAAGATGAGTTATTCAAAGGTTTTAACTTACTATATATTTTAACTTACTATGTTTGCTTTTAAAGGGTTCAGAGTCTCCTTGCAGCTGTTGCCCTGAGATAGCAGTGGTGCCAACGGGAGGAGCACAGGGATGACTTGGGTTGCTTCCAAATCTTTAAAGATACCATCTCAGATTTGCTTCCTTTCATTATGAGCTATGACCCTTTCAGCACTGACACTGGGGATATAAAGAGAAATATCACAGTTCTACATATCCTTCCCCCCTCACCCCCTGGAGCTAGCAGTCTAATGGCGAAGATGATCCCAAAAGAAGCGAATTATAAATCAAGCGATCAGGGTCATCCAAAGTTTATGGAGTTCCTGGATGGTGCAGTTCCTTGGCATAGATGCTGACCCAAAGGCTGGAGGTTCGACTCCACTCAGGGGCACCTCAGAGGAGAAAATTAGCACTCTACTTCTGAATAAGCCATTTACAACCTTTTTGAGGAAAAGCCTAGTATGACACACATGGGCTAGCTGTGGATAAGCGATCTGCTGATGAGTGGAGAAGAGAAATTTAATGATGCTAGATAGACTGGGGTGAGGCTGTCTGAGAGGATATTCGTGAGGACTTGAAGACCAAGATGACACTTAAACTGGACTTTGAAGAATTTCCTTCAAATGTGGAGAGAGAGAGGGAGAGAGAGAGAGAGAGAGAGAGAGAGAGAGAGAGAGAGAGAGAGAGAAGCAGGAATGAGGAAGAAAATTTTCCATTACCGTGGAAGAGAACTGTAAATAAATCTAGTGAGGTTTTAGAAAGAGAGAAACTTGGTATGATTAGAATGTGGGAGCCAGCAGAAAGGTTATAGAAAAAGTTGAGTTGGACAAACTCTATCTCACTATGTGTCATCTGGGAGCAAGGATAAAGATACAGAAAGTTTAAGTGGCTTGCTGTTCTGGTTTGAAAGGATAAAACATGCAGATAGTAACACAAAAATGATGCAATGAGGAAAAAATTACCTTTGAGATGTAAAGGCAAAAAATGTCCTGCTTGCCTAGGTGTGCTACCTGATTTTATGGTGATTTTTGACAGCAGATGTCAGAAAATATCTTGCGGATGTCCTGTCAGAGCACACACATTAGAAGGACAGTGCTTTACTGGGGTAAGCAGAAGTGTCAGCATGGGTGAAAGGGTGTGAGGTTTTCAGTTTCTATTTGTGAGCTTACATAAAAGCACTCTTCTTCATTTTTGATTCCCCACATTTTCACTTTGAGATTTGTTTGGGTGATTATTATTTTTTTTTGAAAAAAAATCATTGTATTGGGGGCTTGTTCAGCTCTTATCACAACCCATCCATCCATTGTGTCAAGCATATTTGTATATATATTGCCATCATCATTTTCAAGACATTTTCTTCCTACCTGAGCCCTTGGAATCAGCCCGTTTCCCCCTCCCTCCCCCACCCTCTTTCTCTCATCATCCCTTGATAATTTATAAATTACTATTTTTTTCATCTTACACCAACAACTGCCTCCCCTCACCCACTTTTCTGCTGTCCACCCTCCTCTGGGGGTATATGTCACTCATTGTGATCGCTTCCCCCTTTCTCACCCCCCCCTCAACTTCCCCTCCTGGTATCACTACTCCCATTATTGGTCTGAAGGCTTTACTTGTCCTAAATTCCCTGTGTTGCAAGCTCTTGTCTATACCAGAGTACATGCTCTGACTTAAGCAGACTTATAAGGTAGAATTGGGGTCATGATAGTGGAGGAATGGGGGTGGGGGAGGAGAAGAAAGCATTAAAGAACCAGAGGAAAGTTGTATGTTTCCTCGGTGCTAACCTGCTCCCTGACTGGGTCATCTCTTCCTTGTATCTTTTCTGCAAGGGGATGTCTAATTGTCTAGAGATGGGTCTTGGATCTCTACTCCACACTCACCCTCATTCACATCAATATGATTTTTGTTTTTGAGTCTTTGATGCCTGACACATGATCTCTTGGACACCTCATGATCTCAAGGACTGCTGTGTTTCTTACATGTGGGCTTTGTTGCTACTCGGCTAGATGGCCTCTGTGATTATTTTTATAAATATATTTATTTTTCATGTCTAGGAAAATGAAATTAAGTTTAAACACATTTTCTGTACTCAGAAAGATGAGTTCACTAGTCTGAGTTATTGTTTTTCCCCATGAGAATGGAATTTTTCTTTTTTGTCAAGAGATTCAGTGGGAAAATTCTTTAAATATATATGTCAGGCTAAGCTGCGGTGGTGTAGTGGTTGAGTGAGGGACTGCGGCCCACCGGCTTGGTGGTTAAACTCCAGCAGCAGCTCTCTAGGAGTAAGGCTGGGCCTCCCACTCCCATCAGAGGGCAGTGATGCCAAAACAAAACAAAACAAACAAACAAGCCGTATACGTCTAATCTATAACCAAATATCTGTAAAAATTCTGGGTACAGAGGCTTAAGTGATCTTCCTGATGTGCCATATTCTGTATTGCCACCCACATCTATGGGAAACGTCCTCATCCTGTGAGGAACAAAGAAGACTGGAAGTTATTTTTTTGTGGGACTCTCCTAGGTCTTACTATTGGATTTCTCCTTTTGATTAGTCCTAATTTGTATGAAATTATAATCTTTAATATTATACTTCCAGGAAGTTCCTTGAGACTTTCTAGCAAATTATCCCTCTTGAGTGGGCAGTAGACCCCTGAATTTATAATCACTTGATCAGAAGTGATTGTGAATGGCCTGGAGGTGATTGAAGCTGGTTTTCTGAGGCGAGAGTGGAAGTCGATTAATTTATAGTCAGCTGATAAGACATTATGGTGGACAAGGAATTATTGTCTGTGTCTTTTTTGGAGGGTGGGGATCCTATGTAAGGCTTTATTATTATTATTATTATTGGTTTTGTTGGCATCACTGCCCTCTGGTGGTAGGAGTAGGAGGCCCAACCTTTGCTCCATGGAGCTGGAATTGAACATCCATCACAGTGGGCCACAGTCCCGTGCACAACCACTACGCCACCGGGGCTCAGCCCTTATGTAATGCTTTAAATGACCTTTCTAGACTATTTTATAATTTGGATTTTTCCCTCACCATCTGAAACATCTCTGACAGACAACTAAAGTTTATCCCTCCCCCAGGTTCTCTATGCTCCCCATTTAATTCTGATGGAAAGCTTGTAGGTGAGCAAAGAAGGTATACAGTGTGTGTGTGTGTGTGTGTGTGTGTATGTGTGTAGGGGTTGCTGTTTCCTTTTCCTTCCTTTCTCATCCCTCTATGTAACAAGACTATGCAGCTTGGTAAATTCCAGTTTGGGAGTTAGTGTCAGCCTCCTCTCCAATTGATCACCTGTGCTATCTTTCAGGGATTCACTTGAAAGTCTTCATTATATAAGTCTTCATGGCTTAAGGGGAGTGAGCTGCCTTTTTCATCTCTATATGTAAATTAATCATTGAAGAATCATTTTGTTTTTTTGTTTTCCTAAGGCTTTTCTCGTTTTCTTTTATAGGCTGCTGAGGATGATGAGCACGTTTATATCCTCTTAATAAATCTGAGGAGTCCTTGGGTGGTTCCAGTAAATTACATGCTCAGAAACTAAGCAAAGGCTAGAAGTACCTCAGAAGAACGGCCTGGTGATCCACTTCTGGAAGAGAAGTCACTGAAAACTCCAAGGAGCACTAGCAGTTGACTCTGACACACCATGAGAGTCAGCTGAGTAGTCTGGATGGCCATTTCTTAAACTCATCTGAATAATTCCAGAGTGCATTTGTCTAATGTTTTCCAATGGGAACACTGTCACAAGTATCAACAGTGTTGAGACTTTAACTTCGATCATGAGACATCAGGAAATGTCTAGTTTCATGTGCTGTTTGTGTATATAGAAAAGGAGTAGGGAAAAGCAATAACAACAAAACAACAAATGCATAGAAGTGGAAGAAATAAAGCTAGAAAAAAGAAAAGGGGAAAAAGATCACACATAGCTATAGAAAAAGAACCAAGGTCCAACAGAGAGAGAAAAAGAACAAACAGGACCTCTAATCAGGTGTCCTGAAAGTCCCATTGGTTCATGTATTAGTCAGCAATTAGTGTATGATTGACCATGGATGATAAAATGTTTTACTTAGAAATAATTTAGTGTGGGTAATTATGAGATCATTTTAAAAGGGAGAAAAGGCATTGAAGGATACTGTCTTAAATTTCCTTAATTTTCAGGTAAGAATATGTGCAGATCTATCAACTGAAACCATGAAGAGGAGAAGAGAGTGGACCAATATCTTCCAGAAGTTGAAGGAAAACAAGGCCTCCCCTAGAATTATTTACCCTGCAAAGCTATCTATTAAGATAGATGGGGAAATAAGGGTCTTTCAATATAAGGAAAAACTTAAAGAATATGCTGTGAGACACCCAACTCTGAGGAAAATCCTTGCCGACTCACTATGGCCAGAAGACCATCACCCACCAAACACAAACAGGAGACCATCCTATACTCCAACCTCACCAAGAAGCCAACAGAATAACCATGATCACCAAGAACACATGGCCACAGGTAGAACACAGAATAATAAAGAAACCTCTAATGAAAACACAACAGAGCTATGAAAAGGGGAGTAAGATAAAAAACACACTAAAAAACCCAAAAGGCCAGAAATGAACCCACCACAGATTGGAATAATAACTCTAAATGTCAATGGCCTGAACTCCATCATTAAAATAAAAAGGCCGGCTGACTGGCTCAGAAAACATAATGCATCAATCTGTTGCCTGCAGGAAACACATATTAAACTCGCAGACAAGAATAATCTAAGAATAAAAGGCTGGAAGAGGATATACCAGGCTAATGGTGAATCAAAAAAAGCAGGGGTCGCAATCCTAATCTCAGATGAAACAGACCTCAAGGTTCAAGCCATAAAAGGAGACAAG